>JAQGBQ010000147.1:0-37697 GCA_034698485.1 Vertagopus arboreus
ACTGACACCTGTACCGCTACCAAATCCCTTGTACAAAAATTAACCATTGGCCATGCTTTAATGTCATTACTGACAATAACACAAGCCCTGGAACCCTTAATTCCACCACCAAACGAGAACAATGTCCCACTACCCTTGAGACCTTGTATCTTACCTTTGTAAGTCCAAGGCTCCTGGATGAGACAGATCCCTGTTTGGCCCTTAATTTGCTTCTGTAGGGATGATGATGCTGCTTTGGAATGATGTAAATTAATCTGAAAAGTAGGTAAGCTAGAAACCCGAATTGATTTATTTCTCATTTAATTTGACAAAACAAAGCCAGTACATACTGTTGATTTTCCTTTTGTTATATCCAATAGCACAGCCTTGTTCTAATAAAATGTTGAATCCATCGACTGAAAACATTGGTACGTTAATAATAGTAAGATTTCCACTCAAAGATAAGTGAACAGAAATGAAAGCGAGGTAAGTTATTAAAATGAGACTCCAAGTAGGGTAGTCAAAAGCGGAGATGAATCCGTGAAATGACATGCGCACTGAGGTAGTTTGGCCACACGATATGAATGTGAACTTCTCATATTTGTGCGGAAAGATAATGTTGTCAACCACTTCAAACATAATTGTAGATGTCCATTTGTCCAAGTCACAGACCCCGTCGTACATCAATGTGCCTGTACGTATTTGATTGAATTCAGGCTGTCCAGCTACAGTCGATTTGGTACAGGATTCTGTCCAGGTTCCAAATGTTATATTTGGTACGACTAAAGCAAATATTATTTGCTCGCTTTTTAAGTAGTTTTGGAAATTCCTGAATGCACGAAATGGCACAAATCTATTGTGCTTTTCCAGAGCTTTATTCCACAAGGCCATTATCTCCGTATATTTTGTATAGTTTGCGACTAATTTTACAAAACTCCAAGCAAACGGGTACCAGATTTCGTTTTTATTGGTTTGATGATATTCTCGGGCAACTTGTTTGTCAAGTGATGATCGTGTAGTTAGATTTATTTTTGTATAAGTCCTCTTCAAATATTTGCAATGTTTACAACCCATTCCGATATAAGTTATTCTGTTTCTGTTTGCATTGATACCAAATGCAAGAGGAATAGAAGTGGGATATCGAAGAAGGATCTTAGTTGTAGCCAAATCCCACAACATTTTGCTACGATTCTCGTTAAAAATTAGAATTTGGTAAGAATTCCTGGAGAAATCTGAAGGAGACATTTTGTATTTTGTGTTTCGACTGAAACTTAGTCCGTCCCAATAATATTCTAAGGGCATTTGGAAGTTTTTTGAATTCTTTGAATTAGCAGGTTCTTCGTACGGTGGAGGATAAATATAGATTTGGGCTTCGCAAAATATATTATGAGTATTAATTATTTTAGACACTAATTTCATACTTCTGGTTACAGAATTGGACAATTCTCCATAAGAAATGTCTTTTTCTGTTCTAGTAAAGTTGTAACGGGAGAAGACAATAGGATGCTTAAATTCCATGAAGTCTATTCCCTCATAATTTATTATGTGTGTTAGACAATCAGAAAAGGGATCGAGGTGTTGATTTAAATTTAAAATTAAAGAATCACTTGCAACCACAAGGAATAAAAGTATGCTCAATTTTTTTTAAATTGGAACGAAAAACAAAATACAGTTTAAGAAAGAAACGTTCATTTTGAATAGTTGTGATTTAATGTTGGTCTTGCCACGGTAAGCTGAGGACTAATTTAGTTTTAGAATATTATGTGGTATCATCAAATTGAAAGTTTTTTGTAGCATAATTAGCATGTGAGAATGTGTATATTTTACAAAAGAAATGGAAATTTAATCAACCAACATTTTTACAAACTTGAATCTCAATTCTTGACATCAAAAAAGTATATTTATACCTACTTTATAAATTTCAGTAATGATTTAATTCTAGAAAAGTTACTGATTTACGTCATTTCCAGAAACCATTATTTAATTAATTCTTACCAAAGTATAGGGCATGTGTAAAACATACAGTGGAGCTTTTGGGGAATTTTGTACGAAATTATTTTATTTTTTTAATTGGTTGTGCTGAAAAACTTTTAAACTGTGTTGTTGAAATTACCAAATTGGGCAAAACAAATTACATCGACATACGGGGACAGAAAATGAGTTGGTTAATCCACAAGGCAGTTTAAACCACTTACATTGTTTAAAGTACAGGATTAATCTCATGATTATTTGAATGATTACAAAATACTGTAATTGCTTTCAGGTGAATACGAAAACGAGCCGGGAGCGTTCGAGACTTAATTCATTACATGGTGTCCAACGTACGGAATATGTAAAAGTATGTAAAAGTTGTCTATAAAGCCAATGTTGTGAAATCTTCAAACTTTTTAGCACCACACTTTAACCAAGCGGAGAGAATGCTTACATAATGCATGTAATAATATCACTCTAAAAGCTACTGAAAATTTCGTTAAAATGTCGTAATTATTTTATTCTGATTCAATTTCTTCTGCAATGTTTGAGAATTTTTTTTTGGATATTAATTCTTTAGGTTAACATTTTGAAATTATGATAACTTATTTTTAATTACGTCGGTACCCAAAACTTGTTTTTATACAATTTTGTTTCATATCCGTCTCCAAATGAAAACTGAGCAGTAAATAATTTATATTTAATGCAGAAGAAATTAATCCATGCGATTTCTCCAGAACACACTCGAAAATAATAATAATATTATTATTGAGAAAATTGTTTTCCAAAAGTTAACCACAACTGCGTTTAAAATAGATTTTATACATTTCCAGGGGTTTAAAAGAAGATGAATTTTTTTTGTGAACATCGAACCTGATTTTTTTATTGCATGATTGATAACATTTTATATGTTAATGATTTAAAAAATATATATTTCACCAGTATTTATGTGATAAATTTATTCTTAATCTTATATTATAAGGCTTGCATGCACTGCAGAAATATCTTCTGAATGTCAAAAGTAATAAAAACATCCCGTCATAAGAATTTGTTTGCCGGAAGCTTATGTGGATGTTTTGACAAAAGCATTTTCAAATAATATTGATGACCAGAAACTCATCAACACGATGAAAGTGTATAAACTGGTGAAACTAATTATAAATTTGAATAATATTATGATTATATCTACGTTCAACACTTTGGAGTCAACAAGATTAGAAGCTTATAAAGATGAACTAAACTACACAAAGCAGCTTAGTGGTTAATGCAATACTGTTCTGAAAGTACAAACGAAGTTCAAGAACATTGTCACATTGGGTTTTCAAAGCAAACTTATTACACAGTATTTATTGAATAAAAATATATACATAAACATCATTAGTTAGGGTGAATTGCTATATATTTAGATACATAAACTTGGTGCAATTCACAAATACTTTAGTTCATGTTAGCTTAAAACACTTTTCACTTCAAAATGTTTCTCAGATATTTCACATTGTTTAAAACGCAGTTAAGAATCTCTTACACGTTTTATAGCGTGCCAGTCATGTGGAATGAAAAATATGGAAAACTGTTGATTTATGACGACAAGAAATACAACAGGATTGCAAATGTGTGGACTGTTATTGGATATCTATACTCGTTTTCTATTCTACCGAGTCTCCACAAATTGACGAAGCATCCAGACATAACAGAAGTTGGGATCTCTGTTTGTCTCACATTGATCTATTTCATCACTAATGTCTACAAATTCAATTTCGATCACAAAGAAGCTTTGGAAGAAGCTATTACACTCTTTAATATCATGATTCACCAGGAAAAAGACCATTTGGGTGAGAAAAAATCCTGTGTAATATGACCCAAGTTTAAGATTGTTTTTCTTCATGACCTTTTGCTTTTTAGTACCACATTTTTTTCTATACTGGGCCATAAAACTGGCTAAATTGAGCTAAAAGCATGCTAACACCACAAATGTCATTATGTAAACTTGTTCAAACTTCATTCGGGTTTAAAATAATTTTTAATCCCCTTAGGGTCATTTTTTGTCCAATTTTATAAAAAGAATAGATAGGAAAGTAGGTTTGAAGTACGGTAAGAAATTTATTTTCTGGGGAAGTCGGAAGTATTCAAATCTATAGCTCCATTAAGCTATAAACTTTAGGGCCGTTCATATTGTATAGACGAATGTTCAAATACACTAGTTAAATATACTTTTTTTTAAAAACCGTAAGTCATTAAAAATCCAAAGAAAATACAACATAATATGTGAATTTATTTTAAGTAAACGTAATGAATTTTTTCATCAAATATATTTTGTATCATTTAGTCACTTAGTTACATTTGCAATGAACATCTCTTTAACAAAACAAAAATCTTTGCTAATTTATTGCCAACGTTCTCCAGGTAGAATCTTTTCACTCCAAAGTAAATTTAAAGATTTTTATATGCTCTTTCGAATGGTAATATTTTTGGAATCCGACGGTCAAACCCCTCATCTCCTGGGGCCAAAAAACTTAGTGGAGGAATAAACTTCAAAGTTTATAGCTTAATGGAACTATAGATTTGAATATTTCCCGACTGCATTGGGTAGGAAAGGGTCAAAAGGTTTCCAAAAACGTATTCAGATAAAAAATCGGTTCACTAATTTTTGTATGACAGTCGGGCACTTTTCTAGTTTATCCCTCCTTTAAGGGATAAACTTCATTTTTCGAAGTTTTTGCCCCAGAGGATGAGGGGTTTGACCGTCGGATTCCAAAAATATTACCATTCAAAAGAGCGTATAAAAATCTTTAAATTGACCCTGGAGTGAAAAGATTCTTCCTGGAGAACGCTGGCAATAAATTCCCAAAGATTTTTACTTTCGAAAAGGGCTGTCCATAAATCATGGCGAATGAAGCCAAAATATATTGATTTTTTTCATCTGCCTATATAAAATATTTGATCAATTAATAAATGAATAAACTGTGTTTTAAAAACACGTTGTTTGTGAACGGCCCCAAAGTTGATACCTTAATGGAGGGATATCCCTTAGTGGAAAGATAAACCTTTATCCCTTAATGGAGCGATAAACTAAAAAAGTGCCCGACTGTATGATATCGAATTATACATGTATGTGATACATTCTTTAGACGGGGTAAAGTGAATTTCTTGAAGAAAAAAAGCATCACATCTTTTGGACAATTCATTGACTTTTACCATGTTGATTTAATGTTTAGTCTCTGGCGTTATAATTCCAACGAACGAAGCAAAAAATTGGAAAACATTAAAAATCTTTTTTTGCTCTCGCTTACACGCTGACACTTGAAAATTCATAATTTAAAAATCTATTATTTACAGGTAGAGTTTCAAAGAAGCCAAACCTAATTGTTAACATCTTTCTAACATTAGAGGCATTGGCAATATTTGGATTACCTTTCATTTTTGGATTCGTTATTTCCTTCATTCCTTGCCTGCCTCCTTTTCCAGGTTCATTTCTGCTTAATTGCAATTCCACTTCCAACACAGACACATGGATGTTGAGAATCGCACTGTCAATTTTGCCAGCCGGGGTCGTTCTCAATCAAATTGGACCAGCTGTTGCATATGGTCCGTATGGCATATTCCTCAAACTGTTATCGCTCAAAGGTTTGTTAGATGAAGTACTGGAAACAGCAAACAGAGAAATTGGAAAATCTCGATGCATCAACAAAGTTGTCTTGGGTCGATACCAAGAATTGCAACTGATCACGTTGCTTCTGAATGGTTCTTACCAGTGGCATTTTTTCACAGTTGTCTTGTCTCTTGTCA
Organism: Vertagopus arboreus; assembly: GCA_034698485.1. NCBI lineage: Eukaryota > Metazoa > Arthropoda > Collembola > Entomobryomorpha > Isotomidae > Vertagopus > Vertagopus arboreus. Next base: position 5,737 of record JAQGBQ010000147.1, read on the forward strand.
ATTTGGTGAGTATTGCCGCACTGTTTAGCCTGATTAGGTTAATTTCAAAAATTCCGCCTGCCGCTTCGTTAAGTTTAATAAGTTTGACAGCACAGATCTTCATTTTTATGGGTATAGTTTATTGGTTTCCGGGAAATTTGAATTTCAATTCAGGTAAACTACTCGATGACTTGAAACGTACGTTAAAATCGTCCAAACGAAACTGGGTTAAAAAGAAACTAGAATCTTTTCAGCCACTAAAAATAAAATTTGGGACCAATAATTTTGTTGAACGTTTGACAATCCTTGTTGTATTAGATTTCTGCTTTAGTCAGACCTGTTCACTGCTGCTGATAAAATAAATTTGCACCAAAACAATTTAATTTTTAAAACATTATAAACGAATAGTAGACAATAACTAAACAAAGGATGGGTTGCTTAAGGATTTTTCATTAGAATGTTTTAGAGGACCAAAAAATACATCGGATAGCATAAATTTTAAAAAAAGTTTAAATTCAAAGTTTCTCGGAAAAAATTCATAAAGATTTTTTTTAGTATTACGGGTATAGGGAAAGGTATTTTTTTGTCGTTTTTTTTTCACATGGAAGTCCCCAACCTAGGCGAATTCTAAAAATATAAACTAAAAGATGAAGAGTTGGAGATGTTTTTTGAATAAAATCTCCATATGTGTTTTTTGTTTAAAAATTTTTAACAATTATTGAATTTGTGCAAAAAATTGACATTTTTACCCGCCACATGCCGCCCCCAATCCCGACAAACAGAAAATGTGGGCCACCGGCTCGCATTTTTAGCAAAATTTTTAAACGACTTTATTTTAATTTTTTAAACATTATAAAATGTAAAACTGCTCACATTAAGTTTTTAAACCATGATTAAATGGAAAATGACCTATTTCACCTAATTTTTAAAATAAAACATAAAAATATTTTTAAGGCAAACAGTCACAGGGCCACTTTGTATTTTTTAAACTAACTCTTTTCACTAAAATGTGTGAAACACATACAAAAAATTAACTTTCAAAAGAAAAAAAATTCGAAACTTTTTTTTTGCCCTTAGAAATCGGGTTTTTCGAAAAAGTGAAAATACACTGTACAATCTTGAATTTTGATCCAATTCAACTGAAATTTCTTACACATAAAACAAGGTTTCTGACTTGGTTATTTTAAAAAAACTTGAGAATTTTGAAAAAAAAACTAATTTTTGGACATTCGGAAATACACTGTAAATTCATTAATTTTAGTCGGATTGGGCTAGAAATTTTTATACGGACTCTTAAACGTGATTTTGACTTAGTTGTTTCAAAAAAACAAGAATTCAGAAAAATCCAAAGAATTGGTATTTTTTTGACGAGGGTTACCCTGTCACCATCAGCCGTAAAGGTCAAAAATATTTCTTAGCTTAAAATTTATCATGTGATACACTAATCAAAAGCTAGCCTTTTCCAATAATTGGGATTGTAAATATATGAAATATTAATATCGAGAAAAATTCGATGCACAAACTGTAAGCTTTAAAAATGTTGCCTGTATTATTCACATTTCTAAATATTTATTTTTTAAAGATTAACCGGAAAATAAGATGAAATCAGCTAGATTATTAATTTAAAGTTACTGTAAAGTAAACCTTGGTACATTATAGTAACATTAGTATTACACACCAGAGCATAAGTGAACTTCTAATTTAGTTAATAAACTATTCATTCTGGGCAGAATTTTGCTTGTAACTTGTAAAATCTAAAAAGCCATCTGGATCGGTTGTTAGATTTGTAAAGATGGCGGCATCGTTATTCTTCCCGTCGGCGTAGTAAAGGCCTTCAACTGAAAGAATTTTCCCATTTGGAGATACGGTCATCATGGCTGTAAAAAGAATTATATCATTTTATGAATCACTTAGGATGTGTTGCCTTCTTACATTGTACATATTTTATTTTCAAATTTATCAACTACCTTTTAGCAAGTTACGGAATTTGTGACCCGAATAAGTCCGTTGTTGTAGTTTGTAGTTTTTTGATTTCTGGCAATACAAATAAGTTGAATCCCATATGTAGATGTAGGATTTGGTCCTGTACAAAACAGTTTTTTAGCTGTTTCCGTATGCCACCGATTTAAATATTCTTCTCGGCAAACGTGGTCGTATCCAAGATGATGAGGCACAAAATTCGCTTCTAATGCCATCCTAACAGCATGGAAGCATTGGCTCACTCTAAACTTGTTGAGATTTCTTCCAAACAATATGGCAATAACCGAGTGGGAGAGATTGAGGCGCATTTTAATCATAAAAATGCCAAGTGCGTTGTAGGTCGATCTTAATTTTGAATTCCGTAGCTTCTCTGCCACGTACCTATGTAGATTTAAAAAGTTGGGCCTATACAATCCAGTTAAAGTTTCGAATTCCAGATTATTAAACTCTGAATCAGGTTCAAAGTTCAAAATTGCAGATGACTTCCGTGCTTCATTTGAAAATTCTGTTAGAAGGCCAGAAATCTCGTCTACGGTGGGATTTGAATCACTTTCCACAAACATGACGTAGTGGATTAGATCACAGGCTTCCTATTTCAGCTCCTCATTTTCAAGAAAATGATTTTCACAAACCAGATTTCCTTGGGGAAGAAATAATTTAATTTCAGCAAATATTTTGGCTGCAAATCCAAACGGTAGACTTCGCAAACAGTGGGACCGTTTGCAGATAAAACATTTGTCCTGATACCGTCTGGCAGATTTAAAGGGCAACGAGAAATGTGTTTGCTTTACTTGGTATCTTTTTCTACTTGGAGAGCTGCCCGTTGTTTCCAATTTTTGGCGAGAAAGTAAAGCCGCCTGCGATCTCGGGGATATGGTAACATTTGATAGTGCCTCAGATACATCGTAAAGTTTTCTTTTGGATTTCATTTGATAGATCATTGGAATTGTTTCTTGTGACAGTTATTGAGCACGAGTTGTTGTTTGATATTCAGCTGCATCTTCATCACTACCCTCTTCATCATTATTTTCGGGAATTGTCAACGCTCGCATTTCCGTCATGAATCGAGACGGACCAGGGGTAACATCTTGTATTAATGAATGAGGAGCAGGGAGTTCAGGTACCAACAGCGGCATTTCTCTTCTGGAATTACGGGAGGGCAACCTAGGAATCAAATAATTAGTTTAATCATTGGTTATTAAATACAATATCCATGCACTTCAGAAGATTTTGTCTTACCATTCTTGGTTGGTATCGTCAATAGACCTCACTCCTTCAACTAAATCCAAGTCGAAAATATGGTCGACAACCTCGGGGTATTGAAAAATATGAATTTTGAGCTTTTAAATGACATTTCGTAACCTTTATTTTACATATTTATACAATCGTTTAGCCGAGGATCAAGTCAGTTCCAAACTCTTCAGAGCTTAACGCGGATGTTATGTCAAGTAAGCTCTCAATAACTTCTTTTGCAACTTCATCCGAGTAATCTTGTGCTGGCTCTGTCAAATTAAAACATTATGAAATTACTCAAAGTGTTGGGATTTGTTTTAGTTTTTTGATGGTATTTGCAAATGTTTTAGTCTAGTTAAATTAAGGCTTAGAAAAGTCAAATGACTAATGTGGATTAGTAATAGCAAGTGTACGTTTAAAAACATAACTAGTCGTACCATTAGACATTGGCTGTCCAGTTTTTGACTCTTTTAGATCCTGAGTAATTGGGTTGGAATTTAATTGGTTTCTTCTTTGAAGCTGTGGCTCTCAAGGGCACGGCTTTTTTCTTAGCCTTTCTTGTGCGTCTTCTCTTTACTGTTGTAGCTGTAGTCACAGCAGAAGTAGAGTTTGGCGGTACATTCGCGGTAGGGACTTCGTTATCTGCAAGTTATGATGATATGAGTTATTTAAAGCTAATTCAAATTACCTCGATAAGTGCTGTTTAAAATTAATATAGTACTTGCCATCAGCTTCAGCATCCGGGTGAATCGTGGACAGTTTAGACTGAATTGACAAAATCTGTTCAACTAGAGAATCGTTTGCTGCCGATATTCGATCCACACAGCTCGTCAGTTCCGTTTTCAGACCATCCAAGAGAACACTCCTGTTTATCCCTATATCAATCGCTTGCTGCAATTGAGGTCTCAGGCTTAGAACCTGGTCGTTGTACGACTTTATTTGAGAAGTACATATCTGATCTTGATCCGAAGTTGTCTTTAGAATCTGCAGCATGCAGTAGATCGCATCGCGGGTGTCCGAAAATTCTGCAAAAATTAAGAAATCGACCTTGGATGTACGCTCATTTAAATTTTTTTGACCATAATGTCATACTTCATATGCAACGTTCCAAAGCTTTAAATGGAAATATTCTGGAGGTTTGTCTGGTTCAAATAACATACTACTTGGCACTGTAAGGTCAGAATGTGAGTTTTGACCTTCTGGGGTCATATTTAGAGATAGAAAGGTCGTACGGTCAAAAGTGCTGAATAGGGATATTCTGGAGAATTTTCTGAATCAAACAACATACTAGTTGTCACTATACTTTCAAAATGTGAGTTTTGATCTTCTGAGGTCATATTTAGAAGTAAAAAGGTCATACGGTCAAAACCGTTAAATAGGGATATTCTGGGGAATTTTCTGAATCAAACAACATACTACTTGTCACTATACTTTCAAAATGTGAGTTTTGACCTTCTGAGGTCATATTTAGAGATAAAAAGGTTAACCAAGGGTTGCCTGACCAAGTAAGTTCAAACTCTAAAGTGCTTTCCCTATCTTGGAATCATTGATGATTTGATTAAAAGTAGGTCAAATATGTCATTTTCCATTTAATCATGGTTTAAAAACTTAATTTGAGCAGTTTTACATTTTATAATGTTTAAAAAATGAAAACAAAGTCGTTTAAAAATTTTTCAAAAAATTGCGAGCCGGTGGCCCACTTTTTCTGTTTGTCGGGATTGGGGGCGGCATGTGGCGGGTAGGAAATGTCAATTTTTTGCACAAATTCAATAATTTTTTTAATTTTTTAAACAAAAAACACATATGGGGATTTTATTTCAAAAACATCTCCAACTCTTCAACTTTTAGCCCATATTTTTAGAATTCGCCTAGGTTGGAGACTTCCATGTGAAAAAAATCGAGAAAAAAGTACCTTTCCCTATAACTTTAATACCTAGAAACTTTGAATTTAAACTTTTTTTAAAATTTATGCTATCCGATGTATTTTTGGTCCTCTAAAACATTCTAATGAAAAATCCTTAAGCCTACCCATCCTTTGAATCGTAGTAGTGTATAATAATAATGAAGAAAGATGAAAAAATTCCTTGTTCAGAATAATATGTACATACCGGTAGTTTAATACAAATCTTTATAAATATAGAACAATCAATTTATGTCAATCATTTCACGGCATATGATTACAAAATAAATGTCAATAATATACATGAAAAAACTTGAAAACTGCTTTTGTTGATACAAGAAAATTATTCCATCAAACTTTAGTCAGTCTTGTATGTTTAGATTTAGATTTAACTAAATTCTATTACTTGACTATTACCGTGTACATATATTACAAGTTTAAAGCGTTCTAATGATAAAAAATGTCCGCCGACATACTTTTTTAATATTATTGTAAGTACGTATACAAAAGCATGAAAAGCTGTTAAAATATCAATCAGTTTGGCAAAATAAATGTTAAGTATAAACTACTTAGTTTGGAAGAATAAATAAACGAGAATTTAAATTGCAGTATAAATATTATTTCCATAACGTCATTAACAATTTAGAACTGGGTTTGACCACTTATTTCCTTGCCTAACAGTTTAAAATAAATAATTCATACAATTTTGCTAAAACTTAGTCTGGAAGTTGCTACATCCCGCAGATATTTATCATATTGTCATTTTCGAGGTTAGTTATTTTGCGTCATAAGTCCTAGTTTCGAAACTAGTTGGCTTGAAGTAAACATTTTCAAATGGATAGACAGTGTTCTTGATTCATTGATTTTGTAAAATAATTTGAATTAATAAATAGCATACCATACGCCCGATGGGCGTAAAAGACTTGAATCTTGAATATTTGTACTTCTGAACTTCTTTGGCGTTCTGCCAGCTTTATGCAATACAATTTTACCATTTTACCATAAACAAGCAAAAAATTCATAAAGGTTTGCTAGAATTTGACGAAGTCCGGAAATTGCTAATGTTTTACTAGTCTGGCCGCATGGTCAAATTTTGTCCGTTAAATGCAACATTGCTCAGTCTTCGCCTCTAGTACTCCGTCAACATTTCAAGTGAATTTAACACATTATAAAAAAAATTGTACACAACCCATCCAATTTAATACTGTGTTGCAAATTTGAATGAGCTGGGTACAATTTTTTTTGTTCCATGTGCTATTTGAATTTCCTTGAACCGAAAGAGTTGAAGATTGAAAAATGAAACACGCGGGAAACTGCCTTACTATGGGGCTGCGGTTAGACCCTACTTCATCATGAAGATGGGTTGGTAGTCAGTCTAATGTTTTGCTCAGGTGTATTTGTGTACATATTTCAATTTTAGGAAGAGAGGAAATTATTTCAGATGCAATAGATGCTATTTATTTCTGATTGATCGATTTTGCACTGATAATTTCAGTTCATTTAATAATATACCGTACACCCCATGGGATTAAAAGACTTGCATTTTGAATATCTGCACTTCCAAGTAATTCGGTGTTCTCTAAGCTATGTACGAAATGTTTTTCCAATTTTAATATCAAATATTTACATTTCAAGTAATACAAAGAGTCAGGGTTCTCCCAAGCAAAAAAGCACCCAAGGACCAAGCATGCTTTACTTTGCTAAATAAGTAAAATAAGCAAGCATCGTGATTTCGTGCTTTTTTCTTGGATGCTTGGCACCTAAAAATACTGATTAAATGGGGTATACCGATTACTAACGTTCACGATATTAACTACATAAAATAGTTTGATGAAGTTTAATATTGAATTATTGAATAATTTTGAAACTGAATTAACAGCAAGCAAAATGGAATTCTCTTCCATTGTCAGCTTCAATAATAATTTTGGTTTCTTGAAATTAAAATAAAACAATTAACCATATTTCAGATTCAAGTTTAATTATTATTAATTGATTTAAATTAAAAAAAATTCTCTTTAATGATGCATCTAAATTAAAGGAATTAGACGGCTAATCAGACATTCATTTAAAACGTTTCCTGAGCTCATAAAATCCTCACAAACGTACGGCTTGGAAATGTGACAAAATTTGTCTATGGACTGCCAAAAACAAATAACTTTTGACATTTTAATGCACATTGCTTTTAGTCTTTCGATGAGTTGATTAGGGTCCCTTGCGGAGAAATGTGATTTTTGAAATTTCTATGGCGTCCTAAAGGACGTAGCACTCATTGACAATCACAACAATTTTTGTTCAACATTTAGTTGTACAATTTGGATAGCCTTTCCTTGACCAGTTTCTCTCGGACCTCCATATTTTTTGCTGCAAATTTTTTTGCATATTGTTTAATACCCCGTTTACGCACTTTATATTTTTGCAGAAATAAACTTAGATTTTTTAAGTTTCTTTTCAGAACAGCCATGAACAGCTTGTCAAAAACATTTCAATCGATTTTGGCTTTTGAGGGGTTGCCATTTGGAAATTTTGAAACTTAATTTTTGGAATTTTATATTTTTAGATTCTCCTAAAGTTGTTGTGAACACGTTAATTTTTTTTATAGGCACACCTTTTTAAGAATCCTTTTTCAACACATTCTTTTACTTATCCTTCCCTATCTCTGACTTTAAATTCTTGTAGAAAATTTGTTTTGCATTAAAATTATCTGAAACGTTGAACAGGCATGCAGAATGTGTTTGAAATTTTGTTATTTTTTTTACATTGTCCGACCGGAGAACTCTGCTTTTTTCACACAATTAAAGTGATCCACTTTCCAACGTTTTTACTCTAAATGTTATTCAAAGTGATTCTAAAGGGGTGCCCCACAGGAGTTTCTAAAAGTCAGACTTGAAAGTCTGACTTTGTATGGTTACTAGTTTAGTTGGCTAAATAATGGAAGCGAGTTAGATTTGAAAAAAAAACAATACATGTTAGTATAATGGGTCTTTAAAAGTGGGTATAAAAAGCCAATATTGTGGCACATTCTGGCTCGGGCTTTGCAAGCTGAACTCAAGGTTTTTATTTTATTCTTATTCAATTTCTTTTGCGCTGTTTAACGAATATATTTGTTGGTTAAGGTTGACCTTTTGACATTACGATGACCTACATAGAATGATGTACCTTAGACTTGTTTTTGTCAATTCTTGTTTCATATCCGATCTGATTAATGTATTAAGACCGAGGAGTGAGTAATTTATAATTAATGTGTTATCAAATTGTACACTTCAGGAATTAACATATTCATGTGGAGGAAATTAATCCATGTCGTTTCTCCAGTACACACTTGAGAATAATAATAATAATATTATCGAGAAAATTGTTTACCGAAAGTTAAACACCACGGCTTTTAAAATAGATTTCTTACGCGAATCTATTTTATACAAGTTTCAAGGAATTAAAGAAGACGGCTTTTTGTCGCATTTACTTATGAACATTGAAACTGATTTGTATATTTGATGTGTTAACAAAAATATTATGCGGTGTATGGGCTGCGTGTTTTAATCTTAAATTGTATTTCAAGACTTTTAAGCACTTAGAAATCCAATCTAAGATAAAGTGTAATTTAACTTATGTCAAAGGTAATAAAAACATCCCATCATCAAGATTTGTTTACCGGAAGCTTAAGTGGATGTTTGACCAAAATAATACATTTTCAAATAAAATTTATACCTAGAAAACTGATCAACAGGATGAAGGAGTGCAAACTAGTGAAACTAATTACAAATTTGAATAATATTATGGTTATCTCTACGTTCAACACTTTGGAGTCAACCAGCTTAAAAGCTTATAAAGACTAACTAAACAACACAAAATATTATTGTTAGCAAAGTCCTGTTCTGAAAGTAAGAAATAATATCAAGAACATTGTCACATAAGGATTTTAAAAAGAGAGTTCTTACACAGTATTTATTTTATATTTATTTATTAAAACCATGTAAATAAGCATCAGTAGTTGGGGTGAACTGTCATATATTTAGACATAATTTAAATGACAAAACCTAGAGCATTTAACAAATAGTTTAGTTCATTTTAGTTTATAATATTTTTTGATTTTTACTTAAAAATGTTTCTCAGATACTTTAAACTTTTTAAAAGTCAGTTAAGAATGAGTTACACGCTGTATAGTGTGCCAGTCTTATGGGATGAAAAATGCGAAAAAGTGTTGATTTATGATGACAAGAAATACAACAGGATTGCAAATGTTTGGACTATTCTTGGATATCTATACTTGTTTTCTATTCTACCAAGTCTCCAAAAAATTGCAAAGCATCCTGACGCGATGGAAGTCGGGATCTCTGTATGTCTCACATTGATATTTTTCGTGACTACCGTCTACAAATTCAATTTTGATAAGAAACAAACTTTGGAAGAAGCTATTACACTTTCAAATATCATGATTCAGCAGGAAAAATATCATTTGGGTAAGATATGATTTAAGCGCACTGTAATTCAACTACTTTATCATTTTATAGTAAACTTTATGTTAGGACAGTTTTTAAATTATTATATTCTTAGAATCATAATGCGAATCAGGAAAATTAGAGTCATAAAAAATTAAATTTAAGTTTGAAAACGAACATAATCGGTCAAGAGCTTGACCCGTGTCGTTTCTATTTTTATGGAATTTAAAAAAAAAGTTAAGGCAACTGCCCAGAAACTTTAAATGTAGCAAAGAAGTAGAATTTGTAGGTCTAATAATCAACTAGAGATTTTGATTTATTTTAAAAAATTTAAAAATAGTTTGGCTAAAAAGGAGGAATTGGGCTAAAAAAATTTATCATCGGAACATATCTATATATATAATATCCCAACCTCATCGTGTCCTCTGTGACGGACAAGCGCAGTAGGAGCTTGAGTTGCCAGTTTGCGCAATACCAGTATTGGTATTAGAAGACAGATTTGGTACTACGGATTGGACTAGGTGTAGAATCACAGCTAACTACCTACCCGGTAGCGGGATTCACTGTTACCCTGACTAAATAATATCCTTAGAGGTCAAGGTGGGGGTGGCGGTACTTTGCCCTATAGCTATCGACTGATCCTAACACTACAAAGAATGAATAGGTTTTTACGCGGACTAGCTATATAATAATAATTCGATGATTTCCTCCGAAAGTGTTTATTTCAACAAAATAATAAATACTTCAATTTATTTCACAAAAACAACTTTCCAAAATAACTCATGAAATCACCAATTAATTAAACTTTAAATTCAATAGAAAACAGAACAATTCCAATAATAATCTAAACACAATTATTACGAATTAACAACATCAATAAAACACACGACTGATCGTGGCAACAGAATCTTCTAGACTAATTGAACAAAAGAACACTCTCCAGAAAACCTCGTTGAGAGTAGTACTAAATCTAACCACCAGGTAGAATACACAACCTGCATACAATAATAATAACTTTCACTCATCTCAAATTCCCCTCAGGGATGAATCTACTTTCACTTATACAAACACAATGCATACATAAATAATAACATATATCGGAGATTCAACACTAGGAGAGGACCGGTACTAGAAACTGATGTTCATTTTAGCATGTAGTTGCCTTCTGGTACTAAGGACTAGACTAAGAGAGGACTAGCACTAGAAATTTATTTTCATTTTAGCATATAATTTGTTCCTGGTACTAAGGACTAGACTAGGAGAGGACCAGAACTAGAAACTGATGTTCGTTTTAGCATGTGATTTATTGCTGGTACGACGGACTAGACCAGGACCAGTAAATGAAGGTAGATTGCATGCAACTTCTATCTGCAAGGGATACAGCCGGATCTGATCCTATCCAATTACTGTCCGTGGTAGTGAGCCAATGCGGATAGTGTGACATTGGGATATTATATACATAAACGATGGTCTCTCTGGTGATCTCCAGGCCCCTTGGGGCCGGGGTAAATTCTAGTTTTCAATAACTACAATCACCACTTATGTCCAGAGTCCAGACTCAGCAAGTGTTATCATCCGGGAATCCTTCTTTAACCTTCACAAGGAAGGTTAAAGAAGGATTAGCAATACAGAAGTATTAAAATGCCCGGAACCGAGATTATACACAAAAGATTTTTGTGAATCTAGTCTTACTTCTTATCAAGCTATCGTGACAACGTTTTTTAAAACTTATGTATTGGACACATTTTTAAATATATTGTAAACTTTCTTTGATTTTATTAATCCTTGTGAATATTTAATTACTTCTGACAAAGGTCTCAGTTACAGTCCGAAAGCTCGAGAGCAATGAATAAAATCTACAAATTCATCATCTTTTGTATTCTTAAACCCTCCTGAAGTCATTCCTAACAAGATTATTTTCTGTAACGGTTACAAAACCAGAAGGTTTCCAAAAACGTATTCAGGTAAAAAACAAAATTGGTTCACTAATTTTTGTATGACATCTAAATATGTCCAAGCAGGTTATATGTGGGATATGCTTTGGACGGAGGTACATTGAATTTCTTGAAGAAAAAACAAACACATATGCTAAACACTTCATTGAGTTTTACCATTTTGATAAGGTTATATTTTCAAAAGTTCAGATTGATCTCGCTTACGCGCTGACAGTTAAGCATTTCATAAGTATGTTTTTTACATGTAAAATTATCCGTAATAAACGAATTGTGATTGTCAAGCAGTAAATAGGACTTAAAACCTTAAAGAAAGAAATCCATCAGTAAGGACCTCAAAAGAACATAAGTTTGATAAGTTAAAAATCTATGATTTACAGGTCGAGTTTCAAAGAAGCCAAACCTCATTGTTAATACCTTCCTAGCATTGGAGACATTGACAACATTTGGATTACCTATCATGTATGGATTCGTTATTTGCTTTATTCCTTGCCTGCCTCCTTTTCCAGGTTCATTTCTGCTTGATTGCAATTCCACCTCAAACACAGCCAAATGGATGTTGAGAATCGCACTGTCAATTTTGCCAGCGGGGGTCGTCCTCAATCAAATTGGACCAGCTGCTGTATTTGGTCCGTATGGCATCTTTCTCAAACTTTTATCGCTCAAAGTTTTGTTAGATGAAGTACTGGAAACAGCGAAAAGAATAATTGAAAAATCTCGATGCATCAACCAAGTTTTCTTGGATCGCTACCAAGAATTGCAACTGATCACGCTGCTTCTAAATAGTTCTTACCAGTGGCATTTTTTCACAGTTGTCATGTCTCTCTGCAATTTGGCAGCTATTGCAGTACTTTACAGCATTATTTCGCTATTTTTAAAAATTCCGCCTGTCGCTTCGTTAGCTCTAATAAGTTTGACAGCACAGATCTTCATTTTTATGGGTATAGTCTATTGGTTTCCGGGAAATTTGAATTTCAATTCAGCCAAAATACTCGCTGACTTGAAACGTACGTTAAAATCGTCCAACCGAAACTGGGCTAAAAAGAAACTACAATCTTTGCAGCCACTGAAAATAAAATTTGGGACCAATAATTTTGTTGAACGTTTGACAGTCCTTGTTGTCTTAGATTTCTGCTTTAGTCAGACCTGTTCACTGCTGCTGATAAAATAAATTTGCACCGAAACAATTTAATTTTTTTAAACATTAGAAACTAATATTAAATAATAACTAAACAAATTTGAATCGTAGTAGTGTATAATAATAATGAAGAAAGATGAAAAAATACTTTCAATTCCTTGTTTAGAATAATATGTACATGCCGGTAGTTAAAAAAAAATCTTTATAAATATAGAACAATCAATTTATGTCAATCATTTCACGGCATATGATTACAAAATAAATGTCGATAATATGCATGAAAAAACTTGAAAACTGCTTTTATTGATACAAGAAAATTATTCCATCAAACTTTAGTCAGTCTTGTATGTTTTTATTAGATTTAACTAAATTCTATTACTTGACTATTACCGTGTACATATATTACAAGTTTAAAGCGTTCTAATGATAGAAAAATGTCCGCCAACATACTTTTTTAATATTATTGTAAGTACGTATACAAAAGCATGAAAAGCTGTTACAATATCAATCAGTTTGGCAAAATAAATGTTAAGTATAAACTACTTAGTTTGGAAGAATAAATAAACGAGAATTTAAATTGCAATATGAATATTATTTCCATAACGTCATTAACAATTTAGAACTGGGTTTGACTACTCATTTCCTTGCCTAACAGTTTAAAATAAATAATTCATACAATTTTGCTAAAACTTAGCCTGGAAGTTGCTACATCCCGCAGATATTTATTATATTGTCATTTTCGAGTTTAGTTATTTTGCGTCATAAGTCCTAGTTTTGAAACTAGTTGGCTTGAAGTAAACATTTTCAAATGGATAGACACTGTTCTTGACTCATTGATTTTGTATAATAATTTGAATTAATAAATAGCATACCATACGCCCGATGGGCGTAAAAGACTTGAATCTTGAATATTTGTACTTCTGAACTTCTTTGGCGTTCTGCCAGCTATATGCAATACAGTTTTACCATTTTATAAAAAAAATAATCTTCAGATTTTTTTCGGGAATTGATTTTTCAAAGGTCACTTCAAAATCTGTTCATAAATCTTAATAATAGCAAGTTTTTAAACTATTATGATGATGCATTGACGAAACTAAAGTTAATTAAATATTCCGTTTAGGTTTTACTAAAAAATCCCCCACAAAAAATTTCTCAAAATTTATCGATACCCTTGTAATCATAAATTACATTTTACTTACTATGCTTCATTAATCTTTAATCCCGTACCCGCAGAAGCCCAGAAAAGAATTAGGTTCCGTAGTATATAACAAAGGGTTTGTAGATAGCAACTGAAGCGGTAGAAATAATTGAAAAATTTAATCCATAGTCTTATGCCCGATTAGTACAATCATCAATACTCGTCGATGCCTTGACAAATGGACAAAGAAATTTCGAGTTGTAAGACGATTACAGTTATTAATAAAACTTTGAAATCGGATAAAACATGAAGAATTCGTTTTAGTAAACAATTCCAAACTCAACATACTCGTTGTATTCTTATTATAATAGGTTATTTCGCAATAAATTTTGTTTACAAACCATGCGAGAATATTGCTGACAAGAAATTACTGGAACATTGTGACGCATTAACAAGATGTGAACTAATGAATAATTATATAGATTTAGATAATATTAAGATTATAAATTCATCAATATTTTGGCGTCAAACAAGACGGAAAACGCAGAATAATTTGGTACGGGAAATGGTATACCTCTTTTATATAAATTGTACTGTTCTGTAAGCACAAATTAATTTTATTGAGTTTAGAAACTCGGCAGTAACATTCACTTTTATTCTGACACTTCAGTTACTAAATGATAGTTTAGGTTTTTTTAAATTTATTTCAACATTGAGTTAAAATGTTTCTCAGATACTTTAAATTGTTTAAAATGCAGTTAAAATTCAGTTACAGTTTGTACACTGTGCCAGTTCTGTGGAATGAAAAATTCGGAAAAGTATTGATTTATGATGACAAGAAATACAACCGGATTGCAAATGGTTGGACTATTCTTGGATATCTATACTTGATTTCCATTCTACTGGGTCTCCACAAATTGGAAAAGTATCCTGACACGATGGAAGTTGGGATCTCTGTGTGTCTCACATTAATCTATTTCATAACTTCCGTCTACAAATTCAATTTCGGTAACAAAAAATCTTTGGAGGAAGCTATTACACTATCCAATATCATGATAGAACAGGAAAGAGATCATTTGGGTGAGAAATGATTTATGAATACTGTAACTTAGTTTCTTATGTTTATGTAGACATTAATTTATTATTTCTTAAATGTCACAAGGAGAAATCCGTTTTCAAGACAATGCTGTCAGTTGTATAAGCATAAAAAATAGATTCAGTTTTGAAAAGTATAAAGTTTTGCAGATTTAATTTCTTGATTGAATAACATGCGGATTGGTAGCCTATTGTGTACTAAATGTTCAGAAATCCAAACTAAATTAGATTTTTTTTGGTGAAAAAGAATTAGATACAATTTTCCACGTGAAGTTGTTTAACAATTTGAGCATTTATAAATTTAAAATAAAAAATTGCAGGTCGAGATGCAAAGAAGTCGAGCGTCATTGTTACTACCTTTCTGGTACTAGAAACACTGGCAACAATCGGATTTCCTATCTTGTTTGGTTTCGTTCTTTTGTTGTTTCCACGCCTGCCGCCTTTTCCAGGTTCATTTATGTTTGATTGTAATACTACTTCAAACACAGTAGAATGGATATTGAAAATTGGACTGTCGCTTTTGGGATGCGTTGTCATGCTCAACCAAATTGGACCAGTTATTGTTTTTGGTCCGTACGGCATTTTCCTAAATATTTTATCATTGAAAGCTTTGTTTGATGTGGTACCAAAAACTGCTAAAAGGATGAATGGAAATTCACAAGCCATCAACAAAGTTTTCTTCGATAGATACCAAGAATTGCAACTGATCACGTTGCTTCTGAATGGTTCTTACCAGTGGCATTTTTTCACTGTCGTTATGTCCCTTATTAATCTACTAGGTATTGCCATACTGTTTAGTTTCATCAAGTCCATGTCAAGAATCCCACCTGCCGTTTTATTAATTGCAACGAGTTTGACAGTACAATGCTTCACCTTTATTGGTATAGTCTATTGGATGGCGGGAAGTTTGAATTTTAATTCTGAAAAAATGCTCGCTGACTTGAAACGTACGTTTAAATCGCCCAAACAAAACTGGGCTAAAAAGAAACTACAATCTTTTCAACCATTGAAAATAAAATTTGGGACCACCAATTTTGTTGAACGTTTGACAGTCCTTGTTGTCTTAGATTTCTGTTTTGCTCAGACCTGCTCACTATTACTGATAAAATAAATGTATTTATAGCATCAATATTTGAATTGTGTAAAATATTATAAATAATACGCACATATTTAGTAGGGTTGCCGCGAGTAGTAGAAATTCGGATCGGATGGTATTAGTCATCCGATTTGAAAATGGCAAATATCTGATCGGATATCTGATATTACTATATTATTATGAACGCTTTTTTACAGCTTTTCACTTAATTAAAAAATCCACATCGGAATCATAACACATGCAATTAAATTAAATTTGATTCATCGGAAGAAAAAAAAATAACATTTTATTGTTGCTATTTTGATTTCACTTAATTGCGATTCCGATATCGGATAGTGATCGGATAATGCTCATTATTTGACTGCTTTCGGATATCCGACGATATGGCCGGACACCCCGGATATCGGTTACCGGTCTGATATCCCCGGCAACCCTAATATCAATAATAATAAAACTCATTGGTCACAGGATCCATGTTGGTATAGCAGCGGATAAAGAGAGTTCAGCGCACCCTATTATCACTATTAATAAATCACTTCTATAGCAAGCGAAGGCCAGCTAAAATACCCGTCATTTTAACAAGTTGAGTCATGGCGTAGTTAGGTAGAGCGTAGGACTTCAAACCTATAGTTTGTGGGTTCGAATCCCGGTGACAGGGTTACTTTTTGCTGTCTATTTTGTTTTTGTGTTTGGATTATGTCAAAAATCGCATGCTTTTTAATTTAAATAAGACAAAATCAACTCTACCCCCAAGGGAAGTGGATTTGAATACCAATTACATCTAAATTCCGGGGGTGTAAGACGAAATCAAGATATAATCTAAAAATGGGTTAAAGGGCTAGGTTATATATAGCCACAAGTTCCCCATTCGGATGGGAGGAGCCTACTGTTATACAATTTTGAAGAATTAATAAAACTTCCCTTTAAAATATTGTCTTAAAATGCTGCTGTATGCACGCCCATCTTAGATGGGCTTTTAACTCCTAGTTTAGTATAATACATATGTCAAAATAATTTTATAGCATTTATGTACAGAATGAATTTCAATCATAAATATAAAATAATTGATTTGTTATTAAATGGTGCGTCGTAAACTTAAAAACCGATTTAAAAATGATTTCCGTAAAAACAAAAAAAAATGTTCTAATGATAAAATCATGGCCGCCCTCCAATTTTTTTGTTTCTAATGTAATAACTTAAACAAAAGTTTTATAAAGATGTTACATTAGTCACTAGTTTTAATAAAATAAATGTTAAATTGTAAACAAATACGAGTGAATAACTTGGATGGCTAAGTAAATGTACAATGACAACTAATTGTAAGAATGTATTGTGAACATTTTCAGAATGTAACAAATAACTTAGAACTATTTTTTTTAAAAAAACATAAATAAATTCGTTACCTCCTATTTTACGAAAAACAGTTAGAACTTTCGTGAATCCAAAAGCTGCTACCTTTATCTTTTGCTCAGATATTGCGGTTCATATTTCAATTTTCACGTTTAGTTATTCTGCATTATCGATTTTAGTTCAGGCTGGGAGGAACGATTTTTTAAGACATTGTTGTTGATTGATTGATTTTGCATGATAATAATTTTAATTAATTAACTATTTCGCAATTAATTTTATTTTCCAGCTATACTAAATTATCGCTGACAGTGAATTCGTGGGACTCTAGATCTGGTTAGTATCAAGGGTTATCAACAGGTTGTCAACTAATGAAGTTAATTATCATATTTCAAGTAATATTAAGATTATAAATTTAATAGTTTAAAGTCGAATAGATCCACAAACGAACATATAAGGTATAAATACTGGGGTTGCCGCGGATATCAGATCTGGTAACCGATGTCCAAGGTATCCGGCCATTTTGACAGATATCCGAAAGCAGTCGGATGTTGATATCCAAATCGCAATAAATCATAGCAAAATATCAACAATTAAATTTTAATTGCAAATGTTAAGTCAACTGATGTGGATTTTTAAATTAAATGAAAAGTTGCAAATAAAGTTTATCTCGAGATGATATATGTTGTTTAGTTGCTTAATAATGATATGAAATGGTGATATCGGATATCAGATAGGATATTTGCTATTTGTTACTCGGATATCGGAGGATATCCGATCCGATTTTTTACTATCCGCGGCAACCTTAGTGAAGACATTAAAGAACCAGAGTAGGCACAAATGGTTATCATCACATAAAGATACGAATTCATAAATATTTTGAGTTTGAGGAATATCCGGTTGAATTATTAATAATTTTATGCACATTAACACGAGCAAAATATTGTTGCCTCTAGTGCTAAAAGACGTTTGGATCAAAATATTGTACTGCATATTATTCATGAAGGACAATAGCAGTAAAAACTACGAAGAAAGTCAAACTAAGCATCAACAGGATGAAAATATTATTTGTTTACTCATGAAAGTAAATTCGGAATATTTTTCAAACTCATCCAAGTTACATCCTGCCTGTATTCTTTTATTCCAGTTCGGAACGTTCCTAAGTCAAGATGAAGCAAAAAGTGCGTTTGATAATTAAGCTACTTCTACTTCTAATGATTGGAAATTGCCAATCTCAAAAAATCATTGGCTTTAATTTTGCATTAAAATCATTTTCCCATTGTCACATTAGTACTTCCTTCCTTGGAAACAAACTAGAAATTGAAGCTCCAAATTTTCCAATGTTCATCAGAAAACCAAATGATTCCCTTGTAATAACTCCATTCTGGCCATCATCCAATACCACAAAGAACGTGCATTGTATATCACACGTATTTTTAATTGATCCGAATCAACGAAAAAGGTTAAGGGCAAATTACAACACAAAAATGACCATATTTTCTACTGACATTTTTAAGAACGAATACCCAACAAGACCAGCATATTTCGTTGTTTTTTGTTCTCTAAAACAGTACTCAAAGATACGATTTTCGGGGCTGCCTTTAAACTACGCAAGTAATGATTGGTTTTTTGTTCACATTGAAAAGCTCAAAAATAACAAAGATGTGTTACAAATCCATACAATTCACTATGCTTGTTTATACTGCGCGATTAAACAACAAACGTGGTTTCAATTGCAGTCTCTCAAATACAAAAATCAAGATTTCGAATTTGACGTCACCAAAATCAATGCTTTTTACGATAAGCAAATCTGGTGGACAAGAGAAAGCGAGCATGATATTGGAGATAGGTCATTTCATGATTCAACTTATAGCACAGATTTCCCTCGCTTTAATCTATCACCGCGAACATTCTACAAGTTCATGAGTCAATCCAAGCATATCGTTGAGTTAGACATGATTCTTTACACTATACTTCATCCTTTGAACGATGCCGGATATGTTATAACCACTTCAAATAGAAGCACGAATAAAAATCATTTCATACCGAAGCACATTCTTCAAGCTACATTTCCAAAGTACGCCTATCCGTGTTTGAATCACATAAGCATGGATATCGGACCTCACGTATCGTTGATACCCACCGGAAATAAAACTTTTGATTTCCTAACTTGTGGTAGTATGATACAATTCTTTCGTTGGAATCAATATCTCATCCCATTTGATACTAGCATTTGGACCATCACATTTTTCTGCGTTATTTTAATCACCCTCTTCACAATTTTTGTTGGCCTCGGTTGGAAATGGAAGCAAGAAAAGATGCGAAGGGAGTGGAAAGATGTCTGGTTTATGTCATTCACTTTTTTCATCATGTTAATAGAAGTCGCTCCTGACTCCGACACATCTAGGTTTAGAATGTATCGAATATTCTACAAAATTTTTACTTTATGGTCAGTCATGAGCATTATTTTCAGCAATTCCTTTAAAGGAGTAATGATTGAAAAACTTATTGCTCCTACGCAAGAAATTCCACCAAAATCTTTTGAAGATCTTGTGACTGGAAATTTTTCTTTGCTAATCCCCAAAGATATGGAGTTTGCAGTGCATAATTCAGAATTAATGACGAGTGTTTATGGATTGAGGGACTCTAGATTTTCAGAGTTTGAAGGCATGCTTATAATACAACTAGCACACGCTATTATTGGAATAAAACAAGATCCTAACATACCAGAGGAACAGTTTTTGGGAAAATTATTCAAAAAACTTCCTCTTCGTTTGGATAAATTGATTGAAATTACACCTCAAAAAGATTTTGAATATTTGGAGAATATATTGTCTAACTGCGAGAAAGAAGCTTATGTAGGCCTCCCTAAAAATGTGCTGTTTTTACTAAAGAATTTATTGGGTCATCAGTCAAGGAAAAATAGAAAATTGTATTCCACGGGAAAAGATGAATTTGCATCTGAAATGCAGATAGTTTGCATCTCGAATTATGCCGGAAGTTATGGAACTATGAAATTACTGAGGGTTTTAGAATCGGGGATTTTTAACATGTGGAATGATTATTTGGCCACGATGCAGTTTAAGAACACGAGGTTGCTTCATGGAAATGAGTTTCAAGCTCAGAAACTACAGTCTAATATTCTCACTTTGTTTTACGTTTATTTAGCTTGTTGTGCTGGAGTTGTTGCTACATTTATTGGAGAAATTGGATTGGCTTATCATGCAATTATTTGTAAATGGATTCAGATTAAGATAATCTCTGTCGTAGACAGATTTCACAAACATTTATTGCAATTAAGGAAGATTAAAAATCGAAAGATCCAAATTCAGAGTAAAATGTAAATAATCAGCTAATATAGTTTAGTTAAGTCTATTAATTATTTGTACATCGCACGTATAATAAACACAAGTTATAATTTTTTAATTGCATATTAATGCAGTAAATGCTTAGAAAATAAATTCTAACTTTGTCTCATATTTAATTGTTAATGCGTACAAATAAAATTTTACCCAATAAAGAGGTACGAACTGCTTTTGTATTTAATAACTAAATATTGAATAGCATATTTTATTTTGCATAAAATTTATCAAACTCTACCATTTTAATAATCTTCAATAATGTTGTCAAATTTCTACAGAAAATTTGTTGAATCTGTCTCTGGATTATCCCAAGCATGTGGAAATAAAGTCACTTCATCCATATTACTCCTTGCTTCCATTCTTTTTCTATTGATTTTTCTTATCAATAGAACCACTGTGAATATTCCAAATAAGCCAATCAATAAAAGTGTCAGTACTAAATAAACCAAAATGTGAAGTTTTGAATTTGACACTTGATCTAGGTTTTCGTAATTATCTTCAACGGCTTTACTATCGCAGAGTTTGATTGATCGGATCAATCTGTCAAAATTCCCAGTTGTAAGATTTTCATGGATTTCATTATTGGAGTCATTAAGATTTAGAAATCTTGCAGTTTCATTGCAGTCATTTAATTCAAAGATTGTCACACATTTCCCATATGTCTGAATTGACATTGATTGTCCTTCCCAGTCGTCTGAAATGTCGAAACATCCAGGCCCGAAGTTTAAATCTTTATAAATACCTGTTATTGAAAAAAACTGTTATAATTTTAGTCCTTCTTAACAAAAAAATTTGATGGTGATTGAAATTAAAAGAGCGAACAATATTCAATAATGTTTTTTATATATTCTAATTGAAATTTGTTAACGCATATTTGAAATTTGTATAAGACCTTTAGGTACAATTCTCACTAGCTACATTTTAGGGATTTTTTAAAGTTTTGTTTCTAAAGCTCGATCCCTATTCCAATATTTTCATTTCACGGTCATGTCATCTCATGGAGAATTTCAATCCATACTTATTTCATGGCCACGAAGTTTTACGTCGTCGTCATGGCTTGATATTGCCATGTCATTGGGAGGTCATCTATACTCCATTTCATAGGTACTTCAATGTTTTGAAAGTAGAACCGTGATCTACTTTTCCTGTCATGATGGACTAATGATTCAGATATTTTGGTTTATATGACACTTTATTCGTTATTTTTGCATGATTTTAATATTTACCCTCACGATTATTCGGTATTCAAACGATTTTATTTAATTCTCTCCAACAATTGACCCAAACGGGCTACCCCCATGGGATTACTAAAACTCAGTCTAGAAAGTTTAAACATGCTAGTAGCTTATGACAGTAGAATATCAAATGCAATATCATTTTTTTACAATCATTTCGTAAAAAAATTCACAATCCATTTGAGGAAGGAAGTGAGACTGACACGATCATTACATGATGACGACATGTAACGATGACATAACGATGAGGTGAAATTATTTATGTACGGGATGACCTAACATTAGGTGACGATGACACTATCATGACATAAAAATATTGGAGATGGATGAAGCTTAAAAAGCGTTTACAAAGGGATTTAAATGGCCAGACGTTGCTGGTCCTTAATAAAATTAAAATCCTCACCTTGATAACCCGCCATATTAAAAATCCTGACGTGATTCGGACGGTTTGGAACATCAGTTATATTCTCTGTTTCCCTTGTAGTACAATTGTAATTATATCCACAAAGACTGATAGCTCCGTCCGTTTTGAGATTGTGATAGTACAAAGATCCTTTTCGAAGTTCAACTGACGCTCCGGTGCAATCCCGAAACTGATGTAGTTGTATGCATGAATCGTGATACATTGAAATAGATTTAATTCGTCCTTGTAACGTTCTGGGGATTGGTGTACAATCTTTTATTTCCAGATCATTATTGTAACCTGCAAGAAAAGAATTAATTTATGAATTTATGAACTGTAAAAATTAAACGCTAAACCTAAATAATTTGTTGATCAACACCTTTAAAGCCGTTATAACTGTAAAGTGTAATTGATGTGGATTTATTTTGAGGTTGTATTTGTTTGTCGCCTGCATGGCACGGATAGCAGATCCCGATGGAACTCACGTTTTTATCAAAATCTCCCCATCTCGATAGTTCATGTTGGATGCTTCTAAAAATTCAAAATACTATTTTATTTTGATCGAATTGCAAACACAAATTACATGTTTGTCAAATTAAATTATTTAGCACTATCCCAATACCCGATGGGTTTTAAAACGATGTAGTCTCCGCTACAATTCTCCTCTTTGTACAGGTTGAAACAATCGAATGAAAGTATGGATGAAATGTTCTTTGAAAAGGGTGCGGGTAGCTTAGCCAAACATTTTTCTACACTTATAACATTGCTTAGTCCTAAAAGACGAAATTATAATTATAATATTCATGTATAAAAATATCTATATTTTATTTTGAATCATGTTAATTCCAATGTTTTTTTTTTAAATGTTACAAAACAAGATTGTTGACAAGAAAAATTACTGACTCACCCTTGAGATCTTTATCTTGAAAAATAGCAAGAAATATAGTTGATTCTAGCAAAACGGAATATCTTAACGAATAGTCGTTTTCTGATTCTGTACCAGTTGTCAAAGTAATAAACGAGCACAGAAGAAGGGACAAGATTTTAGTAGTATGATGCATTTTTAATTTTGATTTAAGAAAAACGAAATATTTAAGTTTTGGAGTTTGCACAAAGTTATTTAAATTAAAAGAATTTAAACAAGCCAGCCTAGATGTACACACAATTTTTTATTGTATTACTCCTTGTAAGACTGAATGAGTGAGATTTAATATAATATTTGTACGAATTGTAATATATGTATTATATTTGGTTATTACCTTTAATGCATAATATGGTTCTCGTGAATATTAATAATATTGATAAGTTTTTCATTTTAAAACCAAATTCATGAAAACATATATTCAGTACTACCAATTGAGAATTTGTTTACCACATATAGTTAAATTTGACCTGAAGTTCATGAAAATAATGATAACATTTTTGTTTATTAATTATTTACAATGTTGCATGGCAGCTGCAAAAAAAGTAAGAAAAAGTAACATTTTCGGCGCATTAAAATTTTACTCAAGCAAATCTAAAATAATGATTTTTGATTTAAATTAATGTATTGACATAATCTACAAAAGATTTGTTGAATCTGATTCAGAATTACCCCAAGCTTGTGGAAATACAGTAACTTCATTAGCATTTCTTCTTCTTTCTAAATCTTTTCTGTTATTTTTCTTGAACAGAACAACCGCAACGACTAATCCTAATAACCCAATCAATGAAAACGCCACTAATAAATAAATCACGAGGGTAACTTTTGAATTCGACACGTGAATAAGATTTTCATGATTTTCTGCAACAATTTTACTATCACAGAGTTTAATTGATCGAATCAATCTGTCGAAATTCCCAGTTGTGAGATTTTTATGTATTTCATAATTCGAGTCATTAAGGTCCAAAAAATTTCCAGTTTGGTTGCAATTGTTTAGCTCAAAAATTGTCACACATTTCCAATAGGTCTTAATAGACATTGCTTGCCCTTCCCAGGCGTCTGAAATGTCAAGGCATCCAGATCCAAAGGTGAGGTCTTTGAATATGCCTGAAATTAAAAAAAATCACTGCGTCTCTTTTTAAACTATTTAAAAAAAGTTATGTTAAATATAAGTTCAGGGTTATCGTTAAAAACGATTAAAATTTTGAAACCAGATACCAGAGCTTCTCTTATTTTTATATTTAATTTTGTATTTTACTCTTTAATTTAAATTACCTTTAAA
Source organism: Vertagopus arboreus (assembly GCA_034698485.1). Taxonomy (NCBI): domain Eukaryota; kingdom Metazoa; phylum Arthropoda; class Collembola; order Entomobryomorpha; family Isotomidae; genus Vertagopus; species Vertagopus arboreus. The sequence continues at coordinate 30,235 of JAQGBQ010000147.1, forward strand.
ACCAGCCATATCATAAATCCTGACGTGATTCGGACCGTTTGGAATCTCCGATATATTTTTGGTTTCCCTTGTAGTACAATTATATCCACAATGACTGATAGCACCCATGTTCATAAAACGATAAAATAAATGTTTGAGAGTATAAAAAAACGGAGAGCCCTTTTGAAGTACGATAGACTTTCCAGTACAATCCCAAAATTCGTGTATTTCTATACACGTTTGTTCATGCATAGAAATAGATTGAATTCGTCCGTTGAATCTCTTGGGTATTGGTGAGCAATCCTTTATTTCCAGATCGTCATTATAACCTAAAATACGAAATAAAATAATTAATTGATTTATAAACCTCAGGAATAAAATGCCTGAATTTGTTGGTTAATACCTTTGAAGTAAGGATAACTGTAAAGTGTAATTGATGTCGATTTATTGTGTGGCTGTATTTCTTTATCTTCTGCATGGCAAGGAGGGTAGCAGGATCCGATGGAGCTCACGTTTTTATTGAAATCACCCCAATTCAATAGTTCATGGAAAGGGCTAAAAATTCAAAACAAAAGAAATGTTGCTGTTTTTTACAATGAAATACTTTAATGATTTTTCGACAAACTAAATACATTATTTTAGTACCCCATCATCTCTGTTAGAACAATGTGGTCTCCAGTACAATTCTCATTTTTATACAGATTGACACAAACATCAAATGCTAGTAGGGATGAAATGTTCTTTAAAAACGGTGATGGCAGTTTAGCCTTGCATTTTGGAATATTTATCACTTGGTTTAACCCTGAAATATAACATCATAAATATTGTATTAGTATTTAGGTCAAATGTACATTACATTTGACCTGAATGCCCTTTGGATTTATGATTACATTAACAACCAAAAACACATGCTTGGGAATTTATTAACGTCACCCCCACTTTTGAAATAACCTCCAATTTTGATAAATTGTGTGGTTTGCTAATTTTGGGTTTTTAACAAATATTTAATCTTATAAATCCTTAAAATATTTAACATTAAAATGTTTTAAGTTTTTACCTTCAAGATGTTTATCTTGATAAACTCGAATTGAAACCTTCCTTCTCAATCCACTGATTTTTGAAACAGCAAATTCTTCGGACTCCCAAAAAGAATCGTTCTCATCCGATTCTGTACCAATTGTTAAAATAAAAAACGAAGACAAAAGTACCGACAGAATTTTAGTTTTATGAAGCATTTTAAAATGGATTTTTTAATAAGAAATCTCGTGAAATTTCTGTTTTTTCACTAAATTACTTTATTTAAAACAATTTAAAGTAAACCAGCTGTTGACACTATTTTTAACTCTTGTATGTATGCATGTGTTGCATCTTGTAAGACTGATTGAGATTTTATGTGAGTTATCAATAATATATTTGCTACAATTTTTTAGTTTGTATGATATGCTATATGAATTTTGATAACATTGACATTCAAGTTAATGCAAACATTGCATTTTCAGATAAAGTATATCGTACTGGCTTAATTCAATTCATTAAAAGATACATATATCGTTAAACCACACGCATTACATAACATTATATAGAATATGAAATTTGACCTTACTCTTTTCATGAGAAGAATGCTGACGTTCTTGTATATTTATTATAATTTAAAACTTTAATTACCAGTTTTTTATCATTTTTACATTTTAGATTATTTTTTGAAACTTGAATGAAAGCATATGTAAAATAAAAATTTTTGGATTAGAAATGATTGCAAAAATCTACAAAAGGTTTGTTGAATCCGACTCAGAATTATCCCACGCTTGTGGAAATACTGGGACTTCATTAGCATTTCTCCTTCTTTCTAAATCTTTTCTGTTATTTTTCCTGAACAATAAGACCACTATGACTAATCCTGATAAACCAATCAATAAAAGTGTAACTCCTAAATAAACAACAATGTGAACTTTTGAATTAGACACTTGATCTAGATTTTCGTAATTATCTTCAACAATTTTACCACCACAGAGTTTAATTGATCGAATCAATTTGTCAAAATGCGAGATTGTAAGATTTTTATGGATTTCCTTGTTCGTGTAATTAAGATCCAAAAATCTTTCAGTTTGGTTGCAGTCGTTTAATTCGAAGATTGTTACACATTTGCCATAAATCTTGATGGACATTGCTTGTCCTTCCCAGTCGTCTGATATGTCCAGGCATTCAGATCCTACTGTAAGGTCTTTAAATATGCCTGAAATTAAAACACAAAAGTGGTTTCGTCAATTCCTAAACTAGTAATAATAATAATATTTAAATCGAATCAAGGTGAATAAACCGCCCTTGGTTACCCTAGCTTGATAGAGGTGAAGTCACTTAGAAGAAAATCGTGGTACATTTTCCACGGGACGAGATTTCGGCTCGGTCCCGTAAAAATTGTAAATCTATGGTAACTGAGATATAACAGTCATGAAAAATACGAAATTAATAAGATTTCTGATGCACAATATATGCAACAAAGCTCATGAAAATATCCTTCTGGTTTCAATGATAAATATATGGTCAATATTAAACTCCTACCAGTGAATTCTAGAAAAATGTCCAATGAAAAACAAGACAGGAACAAGATTTCTGATGCATACAAGATGAAATATCATACTATTATTAATATACGAAAAATATTAGTAATATAATTAGATATTTTCTACATCTAGAAATAATGTTCTACAATAAATAGTCTACAATCTCTTTATTTTCAATGTAATGAGCAGACTCCAAAGTTATCAATCTTTTGAAATCTATAAATTCAGTTGAGAGATTTTCTTGATTTCTGGAAACAAATGAATTTTGGCTATCGATGTGCCTTTACGGTTAATCCATGACCTAACAATACATCTGCGAATTATTTTGACCATATATTTATCATTGAAACCAGAAGGATATTTTCATGAGCTTTGTTGCATATATTGTGCATCAGAAATCTATTACATATTTTTAGAATTCAGTAGTAGGAATTTTGTTCTATCTACTACTATGCATCATTTTCTTTCTATTTTTCATGAATTTTATTTCTCAGTTACCATAGATTTGCATTTTTACGGGACCAGACCGAAATCTCGTCCCGTGGAAAATGTACCACGATTTTGTTCTAAGTGACTTCACCTCTATCAAGCTAAGGTAACCAAGGGCGGTTTATTCACCTTGAATCGAATGAAAAACGGTTTTTTAATATCACTTCATCGTCATAAAATACTTACACATGAATGGAAATCGTTTTCTGTTTTTCAACCTAAACATTTATCACCTCGTTTTGCCGAATTTAATTTCATAATTTACCTTGATAACCTGCCATCTCATAAATCCTGACGTGATTCGGACCGTTTGGAACATCAGTTTTATTTTCTATTTCTCTTGTACAATTGTAACCACAATGACTGATAGCACCGTCCATGAAAAAAAAACTTGAATGTCTGAGATCATAAAAGTAAGGAGAGCCCTTTCGAAGTTCCATGGACCTTCCGGTACAGTCCCAAAATGTGTGTAGTTCTATGCACGTCTCGTCATGCATTGAAATAGATTGAACATCTCCTTCTAACTTACTGGGAATCGGTGAACAATCCTTTATTTCTAGGTCATCATTATGACCTCAAATACAAAAGAATTAATTTATTGATTTATAAACACACAAATAAAATGATATAATAATTTATTGGTTTTTGTACCTTTAAAATCAGGCTCACTATAAAGCGTAATTGATGTCAATTTATTTTTAGGACTTCTTTCTTGGTCTTTTACATGGCACGGAGGGTAGCAGTGTCCGATGGAACTCACCAAAATCCAACCAATTGTATAGTTCGTGGTGAGATCTAAAAATTCAACATATTTATAATAAAAAAAATTTAAAAAATACTACAAGCATTTTCAAATACTTTAAGAAAATAATCTTATGATAGTTCAAATTAGCTGCATTTATATGGGCAACCATTGGTGAGAAATTTTTTCTCTATTTCGCATTTAGACTTGACTGATTGATTTATGATTTACCTACACATTTATTGGGATAATATAAATTTTGTTTTTTCGAGGTGAGCAAAATCTGTGTAGTTGTTTATCTGTGGTGACTAAAAATGGAATTAATTGCAATCGAAAAGAACAGCTCATAAACATAAAATTATCTCTTAGTATGATAGATATTAGGCAGGATTATATTAAAAATTTCGATTTCTGTAATTCTTTTAAATTAATATTAGCCGGCAAGCTTCCAGAAATTTGTAAATTGATATTTAGAAAAACGATTAGTCACAAAAATTGATCAGAATGTGCTTTTTACCTTTTGAAGATTGACTAAGTAATTTGATCCCGAATTTGAATTACATAATTCTTTAAGGTTTAGGAAGGATTATTGCCAATTTTTTGTGAAATAACACAAAAGATTGTGGCTATTTATCGTTGAACAATTTATATTATTTAGTACCCCAGCATAGGTGATAGAACAATGTAGTCTCCAGTACAATTCTCATCTTTGTATAGGTTGATACAGGCACCGTACCTAGGATGGACTGTTAGGATGGATGAAAAGTTCTTTGAGAACGGTGATGGTAGTTTAGCCAAACATTTCGAAATATTTATCTCTCGCTTTAAACCTGAAACATAAAACTATTAATTAGTATTAATGTAATATTCAGGAATAGTTCATTCAATCCAAAAATACAATCTTTGAAATTTAATAAACACACTATTCGTTAAAGCACCTCAAAGCCTAGTAGCTGTTCTTGATAGAAACGCTTAGAAGATCCCTGTTGGTAAATTTAAAATCGTGGCAACTGGGAATTGTACATGAAGTTTATATCTAAATTTTAAATGTGTGTTGAAATTAATCAGTTTGGTCAGGTTTATGATTCTAACAAGGGGGGGTAATGGAAACGACATATCCCGAATCCCGATCAGTTTGAAATTTTTACGACTGAATTTTGATGTCATAAAAACATTATAGCCAAAAAATTACGTGCCCCTTTTTAGCTTTAATATGCAAAAAAAATTCGTAAAGTTAAAAAATTGTGCAAATTTTTATTTTCATTCGCTCGCCGAAAATCGAATTTTTGTCCAATTTTCAAAATCTTAGCAATTTTGTAATCACAAAGAGTTGTAAAAAAATTAAAAAACCGGAAAAAAATTTAATCGTAGGTATTTTAATTTTATTTGAGAGAACAACTCTTTGTGATTACAAAATTGCTAAGATTTTGAAAATTGGACAAAAATTCGATTTTTGGCGAGCGTTTAAAAATGCGAATTTGCGCGATTTTTTAACTTTACGAATTTTTTTTGCATATTAAAACTAAAACTTTCCGGTGCAACTTCATGGAGCCCGACTCCAAATTACTAGTTGCAAACAGATTGTCAATAATTCAAACAACTTTCATTGGTATATCTGATTTCAATATTAATTTTACTTTCATGTATCTGCCATATAAATAGTATTACAGATACATGAACATAAAAAAGATGGAGCTTGGAGAAACATGAAAATAAAATTAATATTGAATGTAGATACATGAAAGTAAAAAAGGCCTAGCTTAGAGATACATGAAAATCAATCTAAGCCGACGATATTTAAACTGATTTCTTTAACATTGAAAAATTTAAAAACAAGCCTAGCACAAAATTGTAGATCCATATTCAAGACCTTCGCAGCTGCACAAATTTTAAACTTAACCAGGAATCAATATTAGATAGGATATTGGATGGGACTTTAACGGCTTTTATTTTTTTTATTATGCAATATTTCATTAAAAATAATTCTAATTTCAATGAGTTTTTATTTATGTTTTCAAACAAAACCGGACATACTGTTTTAGGAATGTTACAAAAGTTTTTTAGTCTTGACCAATAAAAACGTTTGACTCACCCTCAAGATGTTTATCTTGATAAATTTTAATTGTAATCCTAAATTCTGAAATCGGTTCTTCGGAATTCCAAAAAGAATCGTTCTCTTCTGATTCTGTACCATTTGCCAAAATAATAAATGAAGATAGAAGCGACAAGAGTTTAGTATTATTATGACGCATTTTAAATTGCGATTTTAATTAATTTTCTGAAATTTCTTGAAGTTTATGTGTTTCTACAACGTTATTTGAATTAAATTAATATTAAAGTAAACCAGCTGTTGACACTATTTTTAACTTGTTATATGCAGATGTTGCATCTTGTAAGACTCACTAAGATTTCATATGAGTTGTCACATAATACCTTTGCTTGTTAACTTTAATCGGTAATATATATTTTTATTTATGATATGGGTTGTGATAACATTGAAATTATAGTTGTCGATTCGATGCAAAAATTAAATTCTAAGTATATCGCCCTAACTTAATTCAATTCATTAATAAATGTCGTTAAACCTACTTAATAATTTGTTGACCACGTGCCACATTATATGGAATATGAGATTTCATCCTACTCTTTTAAAGTCATGAGAATAATGCTTACATTTTAGTATGTTAATTATTATTTACAAGTTTTAATACCAATTGCAAAAAAGTTTATTCTTTTAACATTTTAGAGTTTTTTTAAAACTTTACTTAAGGCATAACATGTAAAATAATATTTTGGGATTAGAAATGATTGCAAAAATCTACAAAAGATTTGTTGAATCCGATTCTGAATTACCCCAAGCTTGTGGAAATACAGTCACTTCATTAACATTTCTTCTTCTTTCCAAATCTTTTCTGTCATTTTTCCTGAACAATAGAACTACAATGACTAATCCTAATAACCCAATCAATAAAAGTGTAACTCCTAAATAAACAATAATGTGAACTTTTGAATTAGACATTTGATCCAGGTTTTCGTATTTTTCTTCAGTAATTTTACTATCACAAAGTTTAATTGATCGAATCAATTTGTCAAAATCTGAGATTGTGAGATTCTTATGAATTTCTCGATTCGTGTGATTAAGATCCAAAAATTTTAAGGTTTGATTGCAGTCGTTTAATTCAAAGATTGTTACACATTTCCCATAAGTCTTAATCGACATTGCTTGACCTTCCCAGTCGTCTGAAATGTCGAGGCATCCAGTTCCAAAGTGTAGGTCTTTATAAACACCTGGAATTTAAAAAAACGATTATTATTTCAATTATTCTTTAAAGCTCAATTTGATGTTTATTGAAACTAAAAAAGCATGATGACAACGTTTTGTGTCTAAATTTAAATCTCTGATAATTTGTTATTCTCAATAGGTCAAGATTATTATTTTAGTACAAATTTTGATAGTTAATCTAAAAAATCTGGAGTTTTCAAACTGTAAATCGTTACATTGTAGTGTTTTATGTCAGAGATTTATCAACTGATTTCAGTAAAGGACCCCGCACAAAGTAGACGGGTTTTGGCTTTCGATGGATTTTTCTAATTTTTTTATACGATGTCCGCAACATTATTGTCATCATTTTTTAGTATTGCGCCAACTTCCTAACTTGACCCCTGTGACCTCTAAAAATGCCAAAAGGTCA
>JAQGBQ010000148.1:0-37690 GCA_034698485.1 Vertagopus arboreus
ACCCCCGATGGAAAAATGTGGGTGGAATGAGGTTATGATGTTACGGATTTACCAATGAGTTTTATTATTATTGATAACCAAAAAAAATATCATTCTTAAAACAAAAACCGCACAATTTCAGACACTATAATATAATATTTTATTATTAAAAGAAGCGGAAACTTGAGGTTAGAGATTGGAGGTTACGATTATTTCTTACTTCCAGGATCAAATGACAAAAATCTATTTTAAAATGCAAAACTGAGCCACGCTTCCGAGGCGAAACTTTTTTTTATTTGTATTGTCAATTGTCTTAAGGAAATACAAAGCTTGAAAAAAAATACTACAACACGTTCTAGTACAAAATGCTTTCAAAGTCAATGTTGAGACTCTCGCTATATGCAATTCACTCATTGCTTTCAATCTTTTAATATCCCCTATCGCCTAAGCGTTCTACCTGTTCAATATAACAGCTTTAGTAAAAATTATTTGCCTTCTTAAATGCATTGTTCATCAAGACTCAAGAGCATTATTGCACTGAGTTAAAACTCATTTTATACTTAAAAGTAATACAGGGCACAAGTCACTGAAGGTTTTCTGTTTCCACACTACTGATTACCTCAACATTCATTCATTTCTTAAAACCCATGCAGACATTGCACCTTCAACCACACACTTCTAATGCACTCAGAAAATCAAAAAAGGGTATACTGTATTTATGAATTTTATGAATATGGAATACACCTGTATACCTAAACAGGTAAGTAACCGTTAATAGACAAGAGCAACAAATTCTAACAAGTCTTGTTAGAGCATTCCGTTTTTCTCATGCAAAAACATGAAATCAAATACAATAACAAGAAAACATGATTCTATCGTTTTAGGAATCAAAACAACATTTACTGCTAGATTAAATCTAGAACATTTTTCTACTAAATTGTTATAAAGTTAAATGAATAAATATAAAACATTTAAGTAAGTTAATAAATCAAGGTGAAGGGCTTACTCTTCAGAAGTCAGATCGTGGGCGGAACTTGTTCACAATTCCTCAAAATTTACTAATTGCTTGCACTTTATTTATGGTACGATGCATATTCATGGATTTTTTCGAGTGTCAATAGAAAATAAAACGTGATTTAATTATTCCACTTGCAAAGAGATTAAAGAGTCATGCAACCCATGGATGTGTATATACACTCACTCAATCACGAGTCTCGAGAATCAATCATCGGCTTAATAATGTCAGCAATAAAACTCGAAACTTTGCAAGATAATTTACAATCAAGCTAATCAAATCAAGCCCGATTACCCCATTATAAAACTGATAAGATATTTGTATGTTCCGGAATTTTCTGGCTAAATTAAGCTCAGTACAATTGAAAAACAATATTTATGATCATAATAATGTTTTGTAAAAATTGATGTACAAGTATCACATGGAAGTTTATTAGCAATTTCCGTTCGAGTTAATTGAATTCGTATGAATCACATTTGCCGAAAATGATAAAATGCATGCAAACTTATTTCGCCGGAAATTATTTTACAACTGGCTGTTTTGTTCTTTTAAGAAACCTAGTGAAAAAGTGCATGGACTTTTTTTATTATATAAATTCAGTTATACAAAGACAAAATATTGCAAAAGAAAGATGCAACTAATAAAAATGTATGAACTGCTCTGTCAGCGTACTACACCAAGACTGAATGGAGTAAGTTAGCTTGTCAAGCATGTCTTGTTCGCAGAGATACTATCGTGGAATAAAACCTAAAATTGCATGAGATATAATAGAATAGACGTGGTTCTGGTTTGTAGTGGCAAAACGCTAAGTTTCTAAGTATTACAGGTGGACGAAAGGGTTAGGATTCATATCACTGATCGTAGGATGCTCTTTTTAAAGAGTGGGATTCAGGGATTATGCATATGTGAAACTATCAGAGCAAACATACCTTAACATATAGACTTATTTAAACAATGTCGTTCATTATATTAAACCAAAAAATCTTTTTTACTATTTCTAGTATTTTTACTATACTTCATTTCATTTCCATGCACAGGGGACAGGGACAACACTCCAATTTTTATTTTAAAATCATGCGTATGATTATTACAATTGTGAATCATTCAAAATCACACTTTTCTTCAAAATAATCATGATGAATGAATGAACCGGTTTTGAATATATTTTAAAACCACTCGAATCATTGTAGGAAGTAGTGTGCTTTAAAATTTAAAAATGACTAATTACTATTCATTATCATGAATCTGATCAAAATGTCACAAAATTGTCATTCTCAGTTGACAGGAAACGAAAGGATTAAATAGTATTTTCCCCAATGTGTGCTTGGCGTTTGGTATAATTAAATTGTATGTGAAAAATATATTATTAGAGAAGTACTTGTCGATTTAACTACGACTGTCCCCACAATATCTGGAAACGATAAGTGATGCATTGAAACAAGGCAGGTGTGGACATTTTCAATCCATAAATAACATAAACATATCATTCCTCTGATTTCTGGAATCGAGGTGCGGTTGATTATAAAACCCGATTAAATCTGGACACCTCGTTTTGCTTTGTGTTTTTATAAGATAAGAAAAATGGGTCTTTGGAATTTGATTATTCAACTTTAAATCAATTTAAATAACATGCTAACAAATGCCGCAAAGCAGATCTGTTAACTCAAATGTTTACTGACATTATTCTCAAATCTATCCTAGACCCTTAACCTGCTTTAAATTCATCCTTGAACGATGTGTCATGGGGTCATAGGGTGGAGATAAAAGTGGTTCTAAGTTGAAATACACACACATTTTAACATTAATTCAACTAAACATCGGAAATGTCTTTTGGAATTAAGCTAATTCATCATAATTCTAAATTATCTTTTAACTGTAAACTGAGGCTAGAAATTTGTTCAAATATTAATTTGTGTTCTGACGTACGAACATTGTTATAAAAGATATATAACATTTATTTAATCAGATCGTAAACCTTTTTATTTTTGCAAATCTCACACGTTTTTTTTTACAAATACACATTAAAAATGAAGATGTTTAATTGATTACAACTGGATCTCATCGTTTAGTTATTAAAACCATCTCACAGATTTATAAGTTATGCCAACTTGTATTGTTTTTGCTCTTATCATTTTCATATTCATGATGAATTAAAAATCGGTTTACTTAATGCTTAACGTGAAGTATTTGTAATTAATTCTTTGTTATAAGGAAAAAGATTATAGTAAAATGCCGAAAAATGATTGTTCCCGGTGGTAGGCGTAAAATTATCGAAACAGTTTCCCACGAGGTTCATATCCATATTAGTATGGTTTCGCTTTATTTAATTATTCAACGCTTTCGAGTTCGTGGCTTCTGACCTTCGTAGCAATTAAGTTAATTATAGTTAATTCACTGCAAACAATTTAATTGTATTTAAACGCATGGAACATTTTAATGTAAACTAAACGTCTGCCGGCCAGACGATTTCTAACTTCAATATCATACAACTAATAACTTCACAAGCTCACTAGGTTAAACATTTTTTACAAAAAAATAAAAGCATGCTAACAAATACCAAAAGATAGACTAGATGAAAAATTCGATTGTTGACAAACGAATTCAGTTCGTCACTGATCTAAATTCTTTTACAAAAATGAAATAGTATACTGACCCTTCTGAGACTGATTGGATCGAGAAACCGTATTAATGCATCAATCAGACGCTATGATTACAAAATGAATCCGAAATCTTGCTATTGACACAGCTTAAAATTTTAAAAATCAGTAAAGGATCTTTTGTTTGACCGTATAGCATTTGCTTTGTGACTTACAGATTTTATCTATCGTTTTCAGAATTTCTAAGTCACTCTTCAATCAGTTTTTCCCAATTTTTGTGTCTTAATGGTCCCTACTTAATATAAAATGTATTGAAATATTTATAACTATGTAACTTTAAAGCAATGGATTAGCATTTGAGCTTATTTAAATACAATCTGTCCGAGAAGTTAACATGCTTCAACTGAAGCTAAATGAGCAAATATGTTTAATTACAGAACTAAAGTTTATTATCGTCGTTATTAGAATGTCCTACAGCCGTTCAAAAAATCTGGCTACTAAAAATCTTGAGACATATTTACTGGAACTTGATTAATTTAGTAGTAACCGATTATAAATATGGCACAAATAAGATTTACACTCACCGGTTTGATCAGACTTTTTGGTACCAAAATCCTTTCGGTAAAATAAGTGTAAAAATACTTAATTTATTAGAACACATCGTGAAAAGTCCTTTCCAAGGACAACCGTTTACAAATAAAATTGTGACTTATTAATATAAAAGAAATAAACCACAAAATATTTTATTTACTACCACCACGAGCTTTGTTGTTGAAACAGGAATTAATTACATTTTTTTACAATGGTCTTCCTTGTTGGCATGAAAACTATCGAAAACAATGGTATATGGATTCCAGCACCCGTTGCGTTTTCTCTAGTAGGCCGCATGCATCAATAAAACACAAGGTGTTTTTTGGTATTAATTAAGACTTTTGCGTCCGTGAGTAATTAAATTAAACCAATCTTCATTTAAATAATTTTAATCACCTAGAATTTCACACAATATCAGAACTATTTCATATCAAGTTAGCTATAGTTAGATTAGTTAGTGTGTAAACTGAATTTAAAAACAGAAGAATAACTGCTGTTCAAGAATACTAGAATTCAGGAAGTTTAACCAAATATTTACTCATCTACTTTGATAAATACTGGACTATGGGTGGTTCCGAAATTTTATAAACTATTTATTACATAGCCATCCCAAAAGCATCAAAAATATTATTGTATGTTGTAGAGTTATGAGATTTAGAGAGATGATTATAGAATGTTTTGGTAACAGTTTGTATTTATTGATCAAATGCGATGGTTCTATGGACAGGAATAGGTTTATTGTAAACAAACATGCCATAATGTACATACACATAATATTACACAGACTACAAACATTAGAAGTACTAAGAGTAATGAGTGTTCATCATGCTATATATATTTACTATCTGATTCAATCAATTAATTAACAATCCTTACTACTACTCATTAAGGTAGATCACATACATTATACACTTATATAATATACTGCCTTCAAAGACAGATGAATATCTTTTCATGATTAGTTTTTCTAATTGATTTCTTGACTGGTCGTCATCCAAGTCCAACTAACATCATTGAGTCTCATTGACGAACGATTACAAATATTACACAGACGTCCTAGGTACTATTACATATTCATGACAAATAACAGGTGAACGTAATTTAAAAATAAATTTATATTTATCATACTCGAATACGAAGTCACATTATTATAATTGACACTCCCCATGTTTTCTAGCTACCTTCAACCAAGTACAATCACACCTATATAGCCACTCATTCCAATGAATTTTATTTTACTTTATCCTAACTTATATTTTTGCATTGATAATAAATGTAGTAACTACAGAGGCAGAGGTAAATGAGAACAGAGTTGATTTCATACGCTCTAGTCATAGTCGTCAAGGTTGACAGTCCCAAATAACAATCGAATTCGACATGATGAAAACCTGAAAATGACTTGTCCATGAGACAGACCAGTCTAATGCTGAAACTAATATAACAAGCTTGATGCGATCCCTTTCACTGTCTTTGTCTTATTGATTGCTTTGGATGAGATTCATTGATTTGAACGTGATTCCTGTGTAGCCATAATCATAAATGTCATATGTAGATCAATTCATAGAGGTAATAAGTTCTACTAAAGAAAATAACAACTCTTACATATAATAATAATAATATTAATATCTGGGCTGGTTTTCATACTACAATTTGGATCACAAGCTTTCTGCATGCAACTTCTACATGGTACTATAAATCGAGGTGTGGAACTCCTTGAAGATCTTTCGTTTAGTACTATGTAATAATGCACAATGGCAGACAATAACAGAAAAGTCCTACAACCTTCAGATCTAAGTTCAACTCATTTTAACTACCTATAAGTGTCAATTTTCTATTGTATAATATTTAGAAATAAAACCAAAGTGACATAATAAACCCATGTACAAGGTGGTTCGGGTAATTTACAAGATAAAACATTTGCTTCTATATTTTATATTTAATTAATCATGCGTGGAAGTTGTCATTAAAATCTTTCAAATTTTCATTCAATTGCTAGAATTTAGTAATTTATTCATGCTTTACAAACTTTATTAATTTCTATAAGAAATTTCGGAAAGCAGTAAGGTTAAATAATAACTATTAGTAAATAGATAGTTTATTTAGCTATTCAGAATTCTCAAGACAGTAAACCGATCAACTTGATCTTTTTAATTCACTCAACTTTAAATCTGTTTTCTCGATATTGTTTTCAGATATCAAACTTCAAACATCATGCATAATAGCTGGAATAAGTATATAGAAATGTAAACTGTAAGCTCAAACTGCTGATTGCAAGAAATGTTAATATTATGCTAACTTTTGCCTTTATTCGATAACGATTTCGATTACGATAGGCATCAGTTAGATCAGGTACTGTTGTAACTCTTCGCCACTGTAAAGGCTTTAACGATCAACGCTTATACATAACGTTGTTTAGATCAACTAAACATCCATACAGTAGCAGCACCAACGATCAGCACGCTCTTTGACAGAGAATAGTTAAATGCATGCACTCGTTCATGCACATAGTATAAATATGTTGGATGATTCAAAACTTGTAATCGAAACATTCAATTTTTAAACTTTCCATTCGTGTAAACAAAATATCTTTCACTGATGCGAAAACACGAATGTGAATTGGAAATTATGATGTAGCTACGATATATTCATAAAAATACGGACACAGTCATTCAAATAATCAATTAATCCATCCATAAAAAGCAGGGAGTTACGTGACTGCCATAAGGTAATGTGACTAGAAATTCAGGATCAAACTGATTCCATACGCATAGATCAGAGTATTTTTCAGACTCGTCATTGGAAATCTGGGTCACCTGCCATTTTAGAGAATACAATTAAGCCAATTAACGTGATATTAAACTAATTAGACAGCAAAGGAATGCTTTAGTATGTCTTATAATTAATTATTATCAATCTTACAAATTACTGCTAAATTGGCTGAACACGGGCATTCTTAGATATTTTCAATTATCACTAGATAAAATCTTCAATCTAATACTAAAGCTGTTGTTAAATGATCACTTTCATATGAATAAGGAAAGTAGCCATCCATTGCAACCCGGATACAGCTTAAATAAATAATAAACCGAGCTACTTGCGATGCATGATGATTAAGACGACGGCGAGTTCTAGCTGGGATATTATGATAGTTTCGAGTTTCTTTTTTAGAAAGATTGCGTTCGTCGGTTGGCAGTGCATCAAAGGATCTTGACCTTGCAGATCGATTTCGGGAGATCCGACTCCGGGATAAAAATCCACGCCTACTATCAGCCATTGGGGAAAAAATGTCTTCTATTCTTTCTCCAAATTCTAAAAGCAATTTTGGTCAGGAAAAATCACTGGCGGATTGCAATGACTTCATCGGAAGCTTCAATTTTGCTACAGCCAGAGCACATCTTTCAATCTTTTTTTTTTGTTTTAAAAAAAAACATAAATTATTATGAGATTCTATAAAATCATTTCTCACAATTCAAATGTTACAGTAACCTACCTGCATGCTACACGACACGTGCCACCTATTTCACAATGAAATATATTTAGAAATTGTAATCCCGGTATATTTAATACAAATGGTTAAAATGTATACAAACTTACCTATCAGTCCTCGGGTTGTATTTTTCCACGGTATTAAGGAAGTGAACCCCGTCATAGCCTCCAACACAATATATTCTGCCATTCGAGGTGGTAGCTCCAAAACTTGATCTTGGAATGCTCATGTTACTCACTTTCGACCATTGTCCACACATCGTGTCATATCTGATTTGATTGAAATCATAAATACTTAAATATGGTTCAATGCAAAAAAATTATATTGTTTTTACCTTTCTACAGTTCGAAGCCACATTTTCCCATTACATCCTCCAATATTGTAGATATAACAGCCAACAACAGCAGCGCCTAGGCATTTCAAAAAATTAGAAAACTTAGATGTAATAAACATTACAATCTTGGTAGTAATATTATGATATATTTTCTCACAATGGAAGGCTCTTTCCTCAAACATCGGAGCTAATGGAGACCAGGTTTGAGTTAATGGGTCAAACTTTTCTACAGACGATAAAAATCCATCATCGTTTTCCCTTTGCCCACCTGAAAAAATATAAAAGATTGTGCTCCTTCCAGGGTTATTTTTTTGAATATCATAAGTACAACATAAATCATACCAATTCCTCCAGCAGCGTATAACTCTCCGTTAAATCCTTTAACAGCTAAATGAGCTCTATGGTTTTTCATAGGTGTGGTCTCTTGCCATGCATCTTCGTTTTCATCATAAATCTAAAGGAACAATTGAACAAGCAATATAGTAATTATCGTCGTTACTTATTTCTCCTCACAGATAATACTTTTTATTTATCCTACCCAAACACGATTTTCATGCTGCTTCGAACTCCTGCCACCAACAACGTAAAGTTTATTATTGACGAACGTAGCCCCGCATCCATGAACAGATATAGGTAGAGGACAAAGTGATTCCCATCGATTTCGAAGGACATCATACATTTCGACAATATTCAAAGGGAATCCACAGTCTTGACCCCCAATGACAATTATTTTGTGCTGCTGATAAGCAACGGCAGGATAAGACCGACATTGCTTCATAGTTGGAATAATTGCCATTTCAGAAAAATCTCTGCCCGAACCAGATGGAAAAGGCATGCTGCACTGAAAATAAAATATTTTGACCAAAATTATTAATTTTAAATTCTTACAATAAACAAAATGTTGACAAACCTCACCTTCCACCCATCATAGCCCATCATGAAACATTCTACGTTATTCAGACTTTGCCCTTGAGATTCTCCACTGACAGCAAATATCACCTGCACAAACAAAATCAAGTATTTGACATTACTCATTCAAAACTAAAATTTCAATTATATTCAAGAAGTTATCGAAAAGAAGACTTACATCTTGTTGGTTAAAACACCTAGAAATGCTTAAAGGTTTTTGTTGTTGTTCTATTTCTGCTGCAGTGTCGAATTTCCGAGACAGTACATTTGTAAGGGAATCTCTAATTATTTTTTCCAAAACTGCATCACTAGAAACTATACGGTCCTGTATAACTTCAATTAGCACCTGAGGAGCAACTTCTTCCAAGTATAATTTTTCCAAGAAAGACTTCATAAAGGGCTTTCTCTTAACGTCGTCAAAGTTGGTCCACTCCAACAATCCCTTAATTAATATATATATTTATTAAATTTAGCATTTCTATTTAAAAAGTCTCTGGATAAATCTTTTCCATGTTTGCACCTTCAAGAGTTGTCCCTCGTTATCACCTACACCCAAGAAATAAAAATTAAAAAAGTAGAATGTATATACACTTTATGGTTGGCAATAAAATCAGGAGAAATACTTACAGCCAAGATAGGGCGATTCTAAAAATATAGTCAGATGCTCCGGAGAGATTTGATAAAATTCCTCTCCTTCCATAACTTCTCGAAAATTTTCGGAAGCATATAATTTGGCAGTTTCAGCTAAGTCGAGATGAGATCTGTGGAGTGCAATCACGTAAATTCCAAGACAAGATGATGAAGTCAAGTTATTGGTTAGCCACCATAAACAAAGATTTCTAAGCGATGGGAGCTGAAGAAGATCTGCAGCGTCAAGTAGTCCATCAACTATCACTTCGTCAATCTGTAAGTCAAGTGTACATATAATTTAATATTAAAAGAACGATTTTTAACAAGGAATAATTAAGGGCATTGGTCAGACCTTGATTTTTCCTGTGTAAATGAAATCTATAACTGCGGCTAGCACTTCAGTCTGCATGTCATGGAACTCTACTTCTCCATCCTGTGCTTCCTTCAGTCCACAGCTGAACATTTTCCTGATGATTGAATTCACAGAATACATTTTAAATTGTACTTATTTCAACTATCGATTAGAATAAAGCGTGGAAATTGAAAACTGACCTAAAATAGGGCGATGCCGCTGCAAGAACGATCTTATGAGCAGGATACTTGGTAAATGAGTTGCCGACACAGATGTTAACATCACAAAGGGACTCGTCATCTCGCATCGATTTTAAAGTTCGTAGCAGCTGAGAAGACATTTGCGAGTCACATAGCTCTGAAATAATTTCAAGGCATCATTTTTTATTAAAATCCAGATATACTAAAATTACAAACTTTGTTAGGAGATATGTACCTGCCCCCAAATTCGGTAATTCTTCTTCAGTTTCCGTTTCAGGTCGATTTTTTTGCGGTGATATGCGACACAGGCATGTTTTGCAGTCTCCAACATTCTGATTCCTGGACCACCTGCTACTCATCATTTGATCTTATCCAAACTCAACCCCTAAGGAATGTTGTTCTGTTGATGTATTATATCGGACACCCTTCACTTTATCATTTCTGTAAATATACATTCCAATTTTAAAAGTTAGTTTAAGTTAATTTTTCTACACAATAGAAGAACCGGAGTTATTTTATGCAAAAACTGTATATAATCATGAAATATTTGATAGCAATTAAATATAAATTGTACCTTTCAAATGTTTTAAGAATTTATCAAAATTCTATACATGATTTTTGTTTACTAAATATCTTTATTTTGATTTTGACAGATAATAGATTTTCAACTTCAAAACTCAAGCCTTTGAGATTTTCTATACTGCCTGTACAGCTTAGCCCCAGAAAATTCAACCTTTTTGATATGCATAAGATTTTAATTCATTTCCAAAATTGCATTTTCATACTCAAACTCTTGTAAACATATTTGTTTAATTCTTAGTTCTTTTTAGAAAGATGTTAACTTGTAACAAGTTATTGTAATTGTTTCCATTACAATAGCGACAATCCATTAGTACTTTCTCCATATACAGTATTTTCATGCAATCATGACACAATTCCGTGACGATAGACTGAATTAAAGTACCTAAGTACATAAGCAACCTCTCTAGTCCATAACTCATGCATGGTTTACAAAAAATGTCGCAATGCTGTAAAAATAAGGAATGTGAAGTGCAAGTAGAATGTTCACAAAAATTGTTACCTGAAATTCCATGATAAGACAAAGATAATTTGTGATCAGGTTTTGTTCCTGGTCCAAACGTTAATAAATTCCAGCCTCTGTCTCTCTTATCACTTGTCTCACTTGTCAATCCACAGATTCAACAACATCATTGACACCAGAAAAATATAGGACTGATCAATAGAATGACAACCAACTACATGGCGATGAAACCACGAATGGGTTGTATAGATTCCCTGTGCGAATTACCTCAACAAAATCTCTATACAAAAGTTCATGGCTTTCACTTTTATATAGTATAAATAATGACGTAAATATTTTTCATTCCCAGTACTTTCACTCCACAGGCGGAAATAGGAAAACGGCTGGAATTCTAGGAAAGTGGATTATTTATTTGTACGGATGTAAGAAAGCTTCCTTATAAATTTGAGAGATTGTAAGAAGATTTACTTTCAGGATTTTGTAAATTCTAAGATATAAATTGGACTGTGTGTTTTGTATTGATCGAATGATTAATCTGGAAATGTCAGGGGTTCGTTAAGACGGTGTTTTGAAATAGGAAGAAGGATAAGAATGATCTGGGAACGGTGAAAGTAGGAGGAATCCTCGTACCGTATGTATGAGTTAGTTCTTTGTGTTCGTCAAGCAGCGAGCCACCTCGGTCTCTTTCTCCATAAGCCCGATTCCGGATTTAGGTCAATCAATTTCTACGTTACTTTCCAACTTTATATATACACACAGAACCATACGACTTCCAGAAAGTATTCAGCATAAGCATTGTATGTAAGCACAGATAGTCAGGAGGAGACTTCCGTTATGTTCCATGGACTCCTCTCTCCTTCTTCTTCCACCGTTATGGGAAACTCTTGCTTGCGGTTATAAGGGATAGACATACAAAACTGTAACAATTTATCTCTTGCAGGTTATGCCTCTATATATTTTACAGACTTTTTTTTCGCAAATGCCAAACGGGCAAACACACTCGAGCTATTTTTGGACTATTGGCATTCCCTTTCTCTATATTTTATGGCTTATAGCTTTTTTGGACCAAAGGACTTTTTGTTTGGAAAGGATGTATAAATACATGGGCGAATATATATGTGAATTTTTATATAGTTATTATTTCAACCCCGGTTAACATCCAAGTTATAGATTAAACCTGACCCATATTTTTTAGCACTGATTGCATTAAACTTATTAGATTTATTAAATAGTTCTCTCATTTCTTCTTTAAATTTAACGTATAAGAATACATTTATGATTTTGATTTCATTCGTTTATCTCATTCAAGAACATTTAACATTTATGAAAATGAAGAATTAGAAAAAGAACTCATAATTATATACTTATTACTGGACTAAAGTTTATTTGAAATATACTATTCTTTGTAGCTGATTCAAAGCCACAGCCTTTGCTAGAGAGGATTGATTGTTTTTGTTTGATGTGAAACGATTGTTTGGATATGGCCTGTGGTAGATTAATATGGCTGTTTATAAGTTTTGTACGGAGCATGGCATTTTCATGTGAAAACTCATACGTTAGACCTTTCCTGTTGTTATCATTCATTCATGGTTGAACAATTTGGATCCTTTCTCCAGAACAAATCCAAACCATAACTATGCCATGTTCGTAGCTGTTCTGTCAAGCGGAGGAAAACTTTTTGAACAAATATGGAACATGATTGAAATCAAGATGGTAAAATATAAACAATATCGGTGAAAGTCCAAGAAATGGCTAGGGGCTAAACTGGTACAGAAACAGATTAGGAAAACCTTTATATTGATAAACCCAAGTAGAAATTTTCTTAAATCTAACATTGCAAAGTACATAAAAGCTTAAAATATTACCTAGTTTATTTATCTCAAGTTGTAATAGCTTCATACTTTTTAAAACTTTGAGAAACAGATATGCCAGTTTTCCAACGAGTAAAATTTGCTAAAATTAAAATCAAAGAAAACAATAAAAACCATTCCACCAACATATTTAAATGCACATGGTTTATATTTCTATTTAAAAGTGTTGATTCCAAGCTCGAGTACAACGTTTATAAGACTTCATTTGAACAAGAGAGTAAATGCTTGATGAAGCATAATAATCATCATACTATAAAAATAACTATGAAAGTAATACTGTGTTACATATAATATCGGGCTGGACTTGGCCGTAGATGTTTAATATTCTTCTCGTCCACAAAACAATTATATATGTTCCATATAATATTTGTCTGTACATACAAGTCCGTCCATCCTTCATAGTTTTATCTCATTCGAACTTTTCTGTCACGCTTGTATTTAATTTGATACTATTATGGTTTGCTACAATGTTGGAAAAAATACAGGAAAATGAATAGTGCATATACAGGATAGGTTTTGGACAACGAATGTATCTCACGAGCTCTTATTAAAGTCCCCGAAATTTTACAATACATTTTTATGATAACAGAGTTGAGCTCACCCTTGAACCATGTTTTTGTAGACTGTCATATAGTATTTGTTCTTGTATTGATTCATTTAAGTTGTAATCTTCAATATACTATGGAATTCTACCATGCATACATTTTGTGATACTTCTGTTGATTTTACAAGTGTCTTTAATTGTTGTTTGGTATAGAAAAATATAATACTTTATTGACCACGATGGAAATAATTATATCCATACATATTAATAGTTAGATGTATCAAATGTATCTTTTCACGGATGGGTCGTGATAATTATTATCCGCCCATTTATCACTCGACCTTGTTACTCATGTAAAGCATAATCTCTTTCAGTCAAGTGTGTGATGGCTACGTTATAATTTACCGTTTAATCAGATTCCATTCAAATTATTCACTCGTTCACAAGTTTAGGGCTGGAAATTGAAAGTTTAAAGTGCAATAGTGTTTCCCAAATTGGTTACTCATTTTCGTGCCATCTTGACTCGTGTATCCTTACATTGCATACAAAATCTAATAATACAAATATCAGTTCTCACATAATACAAACAAATTCAATTCTAAGAAGAAGCAGCAATTTTGCTCGTAAACAGCAACGGGTTTGTTACCAAGAATCATTCAAGGACTTTCTCCATCTTATCTTGAGTTTATACTACATTGATGTAATGTAATAACTTGAACCGTAAAATAGAAAGCTGCTAAAAAAGTTCAAAATACTGTAATCAAGACATAAACAAAAGATTCTAAAGCACAAAAGCAAAATATCCCAACCAACTGACACCAAAGTACTCCCGCTGACTCATGGGTGAAAGTGATAGATAGACAACATTTCTCTCTCACTCTAGCACGACAAAACACAAGAAGACATCATATTTGGAATTTTAAAAGAAGACGCTGATGATCACAAAAAAATCATTTGTGATATTTAACAAAGGAAACAAAAGAAGAAAGCGAGTACAAGAGACTGTCCAATCACACAGAGCTTGTCTACTTTTACTTTTCCCCATTTTGTAATCAGCTCGGCGAATTGACCTCGGCCTCCTTTTCATCCAGCACACCAAAAAGATTGGACACCCCGAAGAGGAACCGGCTTCAAGCTGGGCTATCGATCTTCTCTTGCACTTTCTATACTTTCTCTAGACTATAGTACAGCACTCCAGACCTCTAGAGTTCGTGAATCGTTAGTCTATGCATAGTATACATAGCTTCACATCCCTATTGTATAATATTATATACCGATATATGTACTTGAGTCACATATACAGAAATAGAAATATACTGAGTGTCTATCGTGCATTCCTGATTCCAACTAGCTACCCTTCTGCTGCCAAAGTGTAAATGTTCCATAGAAATAAGCGATTGCCAACATTCTAGAGTAGAAAAAGGAGTTTTGCATCGAAAGCAGATTTAACTCTACGAACCGAGCGTGCTTTCTCTCCCTTAACTACTACGAATACTTTCACCAACAAAATTGCAGACTGTTGGACCACTACGAAACTAAAATTGAGTTGCAGACATTCCCACGAAACTCACCAAGCGGAGCAACGACCACGGATTCAACAATTCCAAGTCTTCAAGAACCCGGTCCTAAATACATATATATAGAATACTTTAGGTAATGTTGCAGCTGCCGTAGTCTAGAAAACCTAAACTACCGCTGAGCTGAGCATCATTGAGACTCTGAATCGAAAACAAGTTGTCCCACTTTTGTAGAAACTTTCTATTTCTCCTGTAATATCTTCCTATCCAAAAAAATTGCCTATTTTTGCAATTCCGTCTTTCTATGATATCCCTCATGAGATGCGAATTGGGAATGACTGTATAGTTGTAAAGTTCTGTGAATCCCCCAACGTCCATTTCCGTACCATCTAAAACATCAGTTACAAACTGCCCTAGATATACATAGTAGGTTTTTTGAGGAAAGCAAGGCAAGGTAGTTTTATGACTGAGAAAAAAACAAATAAGATGGAATAAACACCCCGGAAAAGACACTGAGCAAGAACCTTTCAACAATATTAAGTTTAAATAACATCTTCCTACTTTCTCCGTGCTCAAGTACAATTCGTTTCTTGGGCTCTACTCATACACAATAGAAGTACAGAGGAGTTGTCTCTAGTGGAACCAGCAAAGTTGCAAAGGAGCAGAGGCACGAAAGGATAACAAAAATGGATGAGATTAATGCAATAACTTCTGAGCAAATAGCAAGTCTCAGAAGGAATTTCCATGAGAAAGTTACCTCACAATCTCCAGGTTTGCATGAACTTTTATAACTTTGACTTTCTTCAGAGGTATCAGACCGCAAGGAGATAGATAAGGATATGGCGTAGCTTGTTAAATATTACTTAATCCGTCTATTAAACAAATTGCAAATTTTTCTACTCGTTGTACACTTAACTTTTGAATTTTATTGGACAAAGTCATGTTATGCTATGATTTGCTTTACTTTGGTGGTTTCACTATTAAATAGACCCGTCGTAGCTTTGGTGGTATCTCTGATGAGATCTTTGATGTATATATTTTAAATTACATGTTACCTAAAGCCTTAAAGTTTTTGCAGATTGTGTGTTCAATTAAAATTTGCCTTACATATGGTTTAGTAAGAATAAAGCTAAGATTGTTTGGTTTACCACAGGAGCCTATTTCTTTTACTTTAAAGTTTTCTAATAATATTAAAGAGCAAGGGGTGGTTCAAATTTTTTTTGAAATAGTTTATTCCTTCGCAAGTATAGATACATATGTAATTAAAGTATTTTGTTTTCTCTATTAATTTAGGTTTTCATCCAGATGACATAGAAAGGGTCAACACAGATGACCTATGGCTGCGAAGATTTTTGGCCCATGCTGGGGCAGAGTCAATGTCGGCTGACAAAATGCTTTACGACTGTTGTCAATGGAGGAAGGAATTCCAGACGAATGGTACAAAATTGGTTTCTTACATGTTTTTAGCCCCTTCTGCCTTTTAGGAGTGCAGAAGAAATCTATAGAATAGATTCTTTAATCAATACCCACCACTACTTCAACCTTCAACGTTCAATCCTTTGAAGTTTTTTGGAGTGAAATTATTTCCCATCTAATTCTAAGCAAGTCGTTGAGACTAGCTTCGAGAATATAATGGTTCCGGATGGTTTTTCCCATTATAGCAAGTCTCATCGAGGAACTATTATTGTTCTAGCCATTCCATTATAGATAATGTAGAAGGAGAAAAGTTCACGTTTATTACAGACAAGACACTTCTTTAAGATACTTACTAACGAGATCGATAGTGGTGCCAGGTATTACACCTAACCACTGTATAAGATGTCGCAAAAGGGCGATATCAATAAAAGAGTTGAACCTTTCTTTCTGACGTAAGAAGTCAAAATAAGACAAGGAAGGAACCTCACCGTCAGCCCAAGTTCGATCAAATTGACAAAGATAGAAAAGAACAAGTAGAAAAGCCTATATACCACTCACTGCCAACCACAATCCCTTCAACACCAGTTTAGGACGCATTAATCTATTATATAATCGAACCTGATATAGACTTTCCCAGGACTCAAAGCACATAAGCACATCTTCATCTCAAAAATAATCCAGGACGACAGACGAGGGAGTCTTTTGTTCTCTATAGCAGAAAAAAACAACGCATAGTAGAAGCACATACTTTTGTCTTTTCGAACAGCACAAATCATTTTATATACTTCTCGATATAGTGCATACATATGTATATTCTAGTCTATTGAGGTAGAAGATGTTGACAACATCCTAGAAGAATTAAAAACCTTTGATGGTTCCCAACCGGTGGGTTAATGAGATGTGGCTTTTCTAGCAGAGAAAGCGAATTCCGTCTACCAAAACTTAGTATACATTTTCTACCTTTCAACTAAAACGACCACATTTGTGAAACCTTTCTCTAGTATTCTAGAAATAGGAATCAGCTCATTTACTTACCTAGATTAGCTTAGTTAGGAAGGTGTGAGGTTAGAAGATCCTTGCATAATACATAATAACGCTGAATGGGGCGGAAGGGGAGTTGGTAGATTTTATTGCCCTCTGAAACTCATCAAGGGATCAAGTATGAGGAGCTTTTATGGCGAAAAGAGTTGTGAATTTTTATTTCTTTTTCTTTCTCTCGCCATTTCGACAAGATTATAACCACTCTGAAGTACATGCATTGAGCATCCTCTCCCATTTTATTAAAAAGACTGGAATAAAACAGCATCTTTGTTTTCGGTCTCTTGAGTGGTCGATAGAAAAGATGAACACATAAAAATATTTAAATACATCGGTTGTCTAGAGTTTTATTCAATGTAGAAATATGCTAGAAGCTCCAGAGAGAACATTTCTTTAGATTTCTGGAGAGTTTCAAGTCCATTCAGAATACTTAACTTATGCAAATAGATAACATTCTAAGAAAGTAGAAATAAAAGTTCCCAAGGAACGCTAACTTGAAGAAGGGTACGACACACAAAAGAATCTGAATTTATATAAGTTACGATGAGATGATTGCTTGTTTCTGAAGAGTTTTGCTTGCTGTCTTAAATTGTCATGAACACTATATTGGTTTCTAGAACTGGATGCAAATAAGATCGGAATGGATCTCATCGATAAAGGAGTGTTGTTCATCCGAAATAAAGATGTTTTTGGGAAGAATTTGCTTGTCTTTAAGGCCAAACAACATACAAAAGGGACGGTGGAGATCGAGAAAATGCAAAAATATGTCGTATATTGGTTTGAGAGAATAGAGCGGTATGGGAACCATTCTTGAAGCCTTCTTTATGAACTTTCATACACTATTTTTTGATATCCCAATCTCAAGTTGTTTCCTTCATTTCCTTCCTGACGCTTTGACTTCTTTAGTTCTGCTCCACTTTCTCCCTCTCTTTATAAAAAACTGAGCTTCCTTAGCATTAAGTCTCCCTGGTTGTATGTACATTATCTACACATTCCATGTTATATCATGAAATCAAAATATATATTGCAGAGTATACATATATTCGTAAGATTTAATACTTAACGCTCTTTTGCCATGGCTCGGGGGTTGTACTTTGATACTACTAAGAAACTAGGGTGAATCCTCCGTTCAACTTTGAGTTTAACGGATTTAAATCAACAGAGAAAGCCACTCAGAGTCTCAGAGAAAGGAGAAGCAAGGCTAGAAGAGTAAAAAAAAAAAAAAAAAAAACCAAGTCGAAAACTTTTTTTTTCATGCATCCGCATCGTGTTTTTGACGTCTTTGTAGACTAGAAATTGATTTAGAATTTTGTTACGGATTTACATCTGTACTTGGTGAAAGTTGACATGGATTTTATGGAAGGAAAAGTGTGTAAGGCGATTTAACCATCCAAGCAGACCATGCTAGAGAAAAAAAAATGTATTCAGAAAATAGAAAATTCTGTACCAATCGGACGTAAAATAAATGCTAGACTCGCTTGGCCTGTGCTTACTGATTTCATTCAATTCATTCCATTTATTTTTTACTTTACTGCTTTCCTCCTGTTCTTTCACAATTTTTATTTTATTTTCAGCTAAAGAAATATTATATGGGCTTCTGTTGCATTGTGTGAGAGTAATGTCCCTAGACTGAAATACCAATAAACTTTCACCATATATTTTATGTTGTTGACAATGTATACGATACAGACAGAGACAGCTTATAATATTGTCGTATATAATTCATAAATAGGAATAGTTGGAAAGTTTATATCAACCCATTAAAAGAGCAAATGGTTCTCTGATAAGCTTTGAGTATAGAAGTCTAACAAGAATTACAAATAGTTTGTCCTAGAAAGTATATTTCAAAACAGGAACTGGAGTCACTGAAGATAGGAAATATATGTAAATTCTATAGTAGTCTACCAAAGTGGATAGAGTAAAATGCAAGAAATTTGCATACGAAATTCTGAAATCCTATACACCACTCAATAAGAATGAAGATAATAATAATACATGTACCTAGATATACATAGAACACGTATGATAGACTTTGTATTTGTTGTGGCTTTCCCCTTCGTATGAATGAATATGTATGACATGTCAGGCTCTGCTAACAAGCTATCTGGTGTGCAATCGGTTTCCTTTTCCTATGTTGAACAATTTTATATGTAAACTATCAAACATCAAAAAGTAAATTTTCCCTTAGAGAGTCCAACAGCGATCAGATTTCTATAATATTCGACATGAAAGATACTGGTAAGAAAATACACTACAGCACTTTATCATTTCAAATCAGGGTTGGCAAGTGAAATTTCAAGTAAAAAATTAAAAATGAAATTTCATACACCTAAATTTGTTAAAAATTGGAAAATTGAAAAACACAATGAAATTTCATACCTTTAAAATTGTTGAAAAATGAAAAAATGAAAAATAAATAGTGACATTTCATATCCTCAAAAGGATTGAAAAATACAGCAAAAAAAGCTAGGCTATTTTTCACTATTTTTTAATTTTTCTCAGACCTTTGAAAAATAAGTTTTGTATTTTTCTGTATTTTCAATTTTTTTCCAATTTTTAAATATTTTTCATGAAAAATTGAACGAAAACTAAAAAAAAATGCCAACCCTGTTTCAAATATTGTCAAAAAATAAATTTATCTCTACTCTATTTATGATTAGGCTGGAATAATATGGACATGGATTTCGTTCGCTATTTAATCACACTTTTAAAAACGTACTACCCCTACTTTGTCAACTATGTAAGAAAATGCTGTAACTATATAAACATCAGCAGTAGAATAATAAAATACTATCACTTCATCTCTGTAACATTTTTTTTTATTTCAGTTGGTCATTTTCGAAATGCCGTGGTTATTGAATGGTAAGTCCTAAGGCAAGTTTGGCTTTTCATTGACCTTTAGAGATGCGATCTAAGTCAATTGGAATAACTTAAATACACGATTCCGCCAGCTTACATCTTTTTAAATAATTTAGCTATTTAGGGTGGAACCCGCGGGGTGTGGCCCATATTCGAACTTATTTATAACCTTGACCTTATCAATAAATGTGTAAACTCATAATTAGAAGACTACAACTGTTTCTGAGTAGTCCAATATCAAACGAACTACAAAGAAGCTTTAATAAAGCCAGACATGAGTAAATTTAACCAAGGGAAATCAATAGCCATCAGTCCTACTTTCATCCAGGAGAATCTAAAAATGAAACTACGTGGCCGTCTCTAGGTTCGATGTATCGATCTTTCATTCTATCTAAATATATCTTGTAAAGTGATCGAGAGTCTTTTATATAAAAGTTGAAGTCGTTACTTAGGATCCTACTATCCCAGTAGACTATATCTCTTTTATCTGCACGACCATATATATAGCTTTGGCGAATGAAAAGGAGTATCATTACAAATGTAGGATAAGGATGACTTGAAAAACGTCTGACTGTTAAGACCCAGACCTGTCCTTAGTGATAGATTGTTAAACGAGATTTTTTCCTTATGTTAGGGATTTCGTTGAAACCAAATTAACTTGATCTGTACAAAGGCATGACAAGAAAAGGGAAGTAAATAACATCAACTTTGTCAGTTATCTTAGCTTAGTTCTGTATCAAGCCACAAAAATGATAGTATGATAGTTACGTGATTTATTATTATGTATGTACATGACTTGATTTATTTCTACAGCCGCATGGAAAATCATTAAGGGTTGGCTACCACCAAAATTCGTCGACCGAGTTAAATTTCTGGATAAGAAAACCCTGAAAGACTTTATCGATGTTGACAATCAACTACAAGGTTCATAAATCCTTATTTACTCACTTTTCCAAGTAGTTTTAAAAATTCAATTTTTGTCGTTGTATCAGATTGGGGTGGAAATGACAAATACGTTTTTAAATTTGAGCCTGAAATTAGTAAGAAACGGCAAATCGAGAGAAAGTCCAATAACAACAACAGCAACGGTAACGCCGTTTCCGAGGCCAAGTCAAGAAATAAGGTGAGTTGAGTGGTCTTGTGTTTCCATGGTTTTATTTCATTAAAATGTTGTGCAAATGACTTATCGTAAGTCGTTTTGATATCAACAAGTTGCTTTTCACGATTATTTTAATTCCAAAACTTATTAGACTCGAGGCTTATAACTATACCATAGTATATAGATATTAAAACTTGAATGCGTGACTTGTTTCTAAATCTATCAAAGTCTAAATAGAATAAGAAAAAAAACTTCATAATGCCAGTGTTGGGTCGACTTACTGTAGAAGACAATCCTTGGGGTACCTTAAATTTTCTGTCATTGATACGATCTTTAAAAAAATTATCATTCAATCTCTAGGTCCAACTTACAGGCAATGAACAGGTGCGACATCAATTTGAGTATAGTGAAAGTACAAGTGGAAGTCCAAGTCCAATTCCAAGCTCTACATTGGGTCTTGGGGCACCTTCAGGGGTCCAGAATGGTCAGTAAATTCTCATATTTTGAATAAGGTTAGTTTAGCATAAATAGTAATTGCTTGGGTTCATTTTAAAGATAACTGCCTAGCGGATGTTGAAGGACGCATAATTTTCCGTCCTAGTGAAAATGAAGAGTACTCCGCTCAACTGATGGTTAAAAATAAGTCACCCAATGGAGAAGCAGTTATAATCAAGGTAATAATTGAAGACTCAATTTATTCTGAATACTTTGGACAAATCTAATTAAACAACATGATTCGTTTTGTAGATCAAGACAACGTCGCCAGAGAAGTACCGAGTCAAACCTATAATAGCTGTACTAACCGGAAATGCTACGGCAACCATCACTGTCACCACCCACCAAGGAGTTTCTGCCACTACATTAACACGGGATAGATTCCAAGTCCAAGTTGCAATTGTTCCTCCAAAAATGATGCCGCGTCCTTTAAGCGAGGGCAGTGATAGCTCAAGCGACGCTAGCCAACAGAATGTCGGAGACCTCGGGAATAATTTTAAAGTAACGTCCTCCCTCGTTCGATATTTACTTACACTTACCTAGTACTTTGAGAGATAGAATTAGTTGAGGGTCTGCAAAGGGCATCATATGGCTTTTAGCCAACTAATCTAATAAGTTGTAGAAGGATACCTTGTGTACTGAAAGTGAAAGTGCTCATAAGTAAAGGTTGGTTGGATCTTTTGGAGGAAACTCATTGAATTTCATGCTATTAAATTTCCTGTCCATTGAACCAGCAGTAACACAGTAGTCCCCACATTTTGCTCTATTAGAACTCCTTTCTCCCAAGTCAAAATCAGTCCAAAAGAGTCTAGACTATTCTTCAAGCTAGTGGAAACTTGTATATATGGGACTAAATTTTTAACGATGTTCAAATTTCCATTCAGTGTATCGATCTCCAGCATCAAATGTTTAACTATTTTTGTAGAGTAGCTCAAAATGATTTTGGATATATTTCAGGAAATCGTTAGAACTGGGACATTGTTAGAGACTTATCGAGTGGCAGTTGCAGTTGAAGCTAGAGCAGGAGATACCGGGACTGGATCTGGAAGCTCCATTGACCTAAATGATGATCGACTTCGTCGTGGGCTAGAAGACTTGGAGAAAAAGGTTTGAAATGACAATTTTCAAAATATGCATGCAGTTCTTTTGAATGTTTTCTTAATTTCTAGATTACCGAGTCTGTGTCCAACAAAGTAACGAAAAACATTGCTGACAGTCAACGAATTTTTCTAATTGCTTTCGGAATAATTACTATTCTACTGACCATCATTGTAGTCTATCTTTATAAGCTATCAAAAGATTCTTCCATCGACTATGCCAAGGTTTGTCAAGGGAATCTTGAATCGGGCCAATGGACAGGGACTCCACAAGATTCCACTTGTACCGGGTAGAACTGCTGTATGTACTGAAGGGGTATAATTTTAATCCATTGGGCAGTCTGATTCTTCAAAGTTTATGTTTCGGAGAGCTGTTGTTTCATTTTTAATAGATATAATATATTTATGTAGATAAATCTATCTAGTTAGATGCTGTGATTTTTAACTCGTGATTTGTGATTTAAATTGTGATAAAAATAAAACCTTTAAAATTAAAAAAAATAAATATCCGAAAATTATTTTAATCATTATCAGAGGAAAGTATGCGAAGGTGAATTGTATGCAAATAAATAAGAGTTGAATTCGATTAGATGCATCATTTTACTTGTATTTACTACTCAATATAATGACGTAACAATGCAAGTTTCAATAGTATGATATCCCACGTTTAGGAAAATGAAGGTAGTTTTTAAGAAATTATTATATGGAAAACAATACTGTTGATGGCTTTACAAAAACTATGGCTAAGTATATAATTGAATGAATGGCTTCAACCGAGTAGCTTTTTGGGATCGCAGCAAACAGGAGGACGACACTTCTATTGTAGGTATGGTGGGTCACGTCACATACTCTCTCATCATCTTCAGTAATAATTATTGCCGTTACCTAACTAAATTTTCATACACTTCGTACATAAACAGAATTGGTACATCATGAATGAATTACACTATTTAATAACATACAAACTTATTCATTGCTTCCAAGATTTTCTTATCTGTACTCCATTCTTCATGCCCTAATTTCATTTAAATAAGGTACGCAATGCATTTTTACTATTTTAACATTTTAACATTGTTTCCTAATTCCATTCGACTACGACACAAGCATTACATGTCCTTAATTACGGAGGGGGAGACCATGTACCATTTCTTTAAAATGATTGAAAGGTTTTTTCTCTCTCAATCTTCACCAAAGACTTGTACGTAATCGTCTTCAAGATTCGCACAAATTTACTGCTTATTATAATATAGTAGTAGGTACATTTACATAAAAGGAATCATTTGAACAACTTCTGTATAATATAATCTAATGGATAGTTCTTATAATTTATAAATATTTTAAAGTTTCAAAGTTCCAACTCACGATAAACACGGATGAACAAATCTTTTTTATATTTTGCTACACTTAAGCAACACTTATACATTCAGAGATCTTAAAAACGTACCTAAGTCAGCAATTCTTGACTTACATTTTAACACTAAACTGTTGTCGCACAAGCATCGTACCTTTGCTAGAATTAGCATTTACACTACAAACACGCTCAAAGAATATTTACTTAATTATGATGATTGCCTTTGCTAATTAGCTAAACTCAATACACTCTTTCAACTCTTTCGACGACAACAAATTAAATTCCCGAGCCTTTGAATTCCCACTTCCCATAATTGACAATTTGGTTATATCTGCTACGCGTGTTATGAAGATGTTCTACTTCATACTCTCTCCAAGAATTCCAAAGGCTTACAAAACTCATTGACCAAGTCGGATCAACCGTTCTCTTGACTATATATTTTCCACGTAAGGATTTGAATAAAAATATAATTTTTTGTTGTAAAAGCACCATACATCAGCATCGGGCTTATTGCAATAAACCGACCACGTTGCAACTCAACTAAAGAAGGTATCGAGAGAAATTGCTATTTATTTAATAGGTACATGACTAATTAACAGTGTTGATTTCCTTAAATGTCCCCCACATTTTAGAGCTAGATATATATAATCCGGTTGTAAAATTTATTTTTAGTTTTAATGCTCGTTAGCCTTTGTAGCAAGGACATGTGTGGATACCGAAATCCATTATTAACAGTTTTGGGCGTGAGAATGGGGGCCGAGGTAATCAACATTTTATTATGAAGGGTACAGTTAATGACTATCTAATTTCGGGAGTCATTTTCAGAAATCTTTTCTTGCATGCATGGTCTTGTGCTCAAAATGGATTAGTTTCTGTTTGTCGAGTAAAGTCAAGAGTAAACTGAAGAGTCCTTTGAATTTTGACTATCAACACCATTTTGTTCTGAAACTTCTCTGGTGGCAAAGAACTCTATTCTCGGTTTAAGATATCAAATAGTAGTAGAAAGGACAACTTTTTGGCTCGATGCTCTTTGGCATGGTTTCAGCTTCCTATTCAATTTTCAATCCATTTAACTCGTTTATTCTCTGATTTCTCTGTTTTCTCTTTCATCCTCAGGCTCTAAATTTCTGCCAAATGATCAACTCTACATTATTTTTTAAAACTCCTTAGGAAAATTTCACACCTAACTTCTCTCTGTCCTCATTTTTTATAATCTCTAATTTCTTTACCTTCTTCATATGCTATTACATGTTATAAAATTCCAACTCAACCAGATTCGCACTCTTTTCGAGGGCCGACAAAATGGCTTTACCGAAACTGATTAGGATTTTAAACTCTTAAAATTAAGCGGATATGCTGTTTGAGATCAGATTATAATGATAATACAAGAATCAGTTTTAACACGTAATGGCAACGAGAACAATTATGAATAAGCCTTAAATTTAATCTTACTCCCTTTTCTTGTATACAATAATAAATACGCACTGTGAGAATATTGAATGAATGAAGGTTATTCTAATCTAAATTTGTTTCAGATTGTCTTCATTATGATTCCTAGAAATTAAAAACATTCCAGCTCCACGTACAATCACAAATATATTTTTAAATGCCTGCCTAGAAATCAAACTTTCACATCTTTTATGGCTAATTTTATAAATATTGCAAAAAAAAATATTCAAAGAACATTTATTTTTTGAGATTTAAAAATTCCAACTAATAATTTTCTCAAAATGTATTTCGTTAGGCCATGGGATGAGATGAAATATGTTATCACAAATCTGGGCTGGAGTGTCCCTGAAGTCCCTACAGTTTTTGGAAATACAGATTACAATTACACGCCCTGCTGCATTCATATCTTTTGAACAGGAAGCCTGCCTTTAATGTCATTTTAGAAGACGTTGAAAATTTGGTTACGTTGTCTTCAAGTTTTTGGCCTTTGTAGTAATGATTATTACAGTGGACTGACTACAGGCTACACAACAACAGTTCTGTGGATTCCAGTTCTCGATACTATTTATACATTGACTCATGCATGACTTCAGTTAACCCTACAATCAAAGCACCGACAACCGAGAGAACCCAGTTATCAGTATTAACAGACACGCTGATCGTGATCATCCCATTCAGAATTATGAACTTACAAATCTCCATATTTACTGGACGAGGTAGTATTCATTTGTATCTTATGAGAAAACATTTTGAAATATGAATTTGTATTACCAACAAACACGGTCCTATCAGCAGAAGGCTTTCCTCCATTTTGAATTTCTCAAGCAGGTTGGATGCCATTCCTTTCACTCTAGAACTACCTAATTTGCATGACCGTATTTACTTAATTCCCAGATTAAGCAAGCAAACCTTAAAACTATCGAATGCTTAATGCTTGCAAATTCCCATATTCACCTTGAACCCCTTCCACAGACTATCCATATATGCTTCATAATTATGTATTACACCTGCACTCCTTCTTAAATTATCAATTCAAATTCCTAGTCAGCCAGTAGATTTTTGATTGCTATATCACTCACACCCAAGTAAGTAAACAATTTCAGTTGACATTTAAAACTTAGCGAAACATCCATAGTTTTTGACATTTACTATTAAAATCTTCAACCCTTAACCTTAAGACTTTATATAACTTTCAAATCTAACTATACTTCATATTGTATAGCCTAGAGAATTTCTGTCAACCATCCTTTTCTTGCAGAGAGAAATTAAACTCCATTATCGCTGCTACACTAACGACTAAAGTTGTCCTCATTTATCGACCAAAAGTTGTAGCATAGTTAGAAACAACAGCTTTCTTTAAACTGTGACATGGCCCAGCAGGAAGGTTATTAGATAATAATATTTTAGTTCATTGCTACACGTAGTTGGCAGGGGGCTGCAGTTATGTACCGTTTAACTCTTAGTTCCTAATACTTACTACCTATTTACTTATGCTAAATGTTTACCATTATATCCTAGCTTAAATATATAAAATTGTTTTAAAACAGAAATCACATGAAAGACACAAACGTGGCGACAAAATCCACTCAATAAAACCGGCATGTTGGAAAATACAAATATCCGGCAGAGACAGGAAATGGTAGCATTTTAAATTCATAAATAATAAATGTTTAAAACCTGATGTAAGACTATTTATGTTGAATGTTTGTTTTTAAATCCTGTCTACACTCCTACACTTTTTAAGATTCTACATATATTGTTACTTATCTCTTAAGTATATCTCAACTTCTATTTAATATTTAATATGCATGGCAGTGAAAGGAACTAGTACTGAATTCTTCCTTGTAATAATATGTATTAGTATGTTACACACGATTTATATTTATTATTATAATTATGTCCTTAAGATCATTGGAGCCAATCGACAGCAAATAAACATTTTAGTAGTATTCGACATTTCATTAGCATTCGTAAGTTTAACCAGCCACAAAGGAGCAAAGAACATTCATTTGATAAAGAATCACGAGGAAAAACTTAGAGCCTCTGCTGAATTTTTGCTAATTTTTTCGTCCCTGAAATTTTTTCTCTATGTGTACGTATGCTTTTGTATGTATCTCTTAGTATGTCATTTCTAATTGTGTTCAAATACAACCAATGCATTTTAAGAACCCACACGCTTCCGCTTGTGGAACCAAAAACCAGATGTGGAAGGAATTCCTTCTAACTGAAATTCTTAAACGGATGGTTTATGTATATTTTCGTTTTGGGTTTTCCTTATTTCAAGACTCTTCAAAGTAAAAAGGAGGACAGTATTGGGAAACGGGTAACATTTTATGGTAGCTTTATCCGAACTGTGTGCTTTGATTTAGGATTTTTTGTGTGTCAGAAATGTTTCAGATCACAATGTCGAGACACTTTCTTTATTCCTAAGAGCAATTTTCGTGTTTGTTGGAAGATGTATATAAATTATACATATCTGCTACAGACAGATTACAAAGATATAGTAAGAACATGATTTGGGGGAAGAAAAAAGTGACTTATGAATTGCTCAAGAGTCAACATCGAGTCATATATATGTTTTTGTAATACATACAATAAAATAAAAATTTCAACTTGAAAAACCACGAACGTTATGCCAAATACACCGAGTTTCCGGAGGGGAGTAGAAAGGTATTGATTACAGATTAGAATTCCAAAATTCCAGAAAAAAAACATGACTTTGGTGTGTGATTGTTTTGTTTTTCAGACTTTAGGTCACGCAAACGTATTATTTCTTCTTTAATTATGAACCCAGCGTGTGTGAATATTGTTCATGCTTTAAAATGAATTAATCTCAAATGTCAATCTATGATTTAAAATATTATTATTAGAAATGTAGAAAAGGAAAGTGCAAAGATACCAAGTGTATGTAAATCTGCCCTAGATTTATGCTTTATTTCGTTATTATAATACTAATAATAATATTTAATAAATAAATAAGTAATCGAGTCACAACGGAATGAAGAAGGTAATTATAGGAACTAATCGGACACCCGATTTAGCATCTTATAGCATACGTCTGTTTGTTGTCACTACACTATTCGTATAGTCGGTGTCGGAGAAAAAATTGCACAATAAGTAGTTCTTTAAAAAAAAGTGTTTGATTGTTTCTTGGGTCTCTATTTCCATTTTCTTGAGAAGCACGCATGCATTTGGTTTTGAATTTTGGAATTTTTAAAAGTTGACTCTTCTGACTCTTTGCGTTTTTTTATTTATATTTATTCTGTCTTGATCTTGAAGGCAAAATATGTTCAATTGGACTCAACTAATTAAATACAACTTCATTCAACTTAGTACGTAATTGGTATAACCTTACATTAATAAATGCACCACATCCTTTTTTTTTGAAGGATGTTACTTTGCTCGTCTGGGTAGTATCATTTTTTGGAATGAACAAATTCAGAGAAGACCTTTTTGTTTCGCTTAGTGAAACACTAAGCAAGCTAATCAGTTCTTGAAGGCTCAGAAAACTACTGTCATTTGCTACACGGATTAATTAACGTATTCAAAATCCAGTCCCAGCACAACCAGCCTTGGAGAGGAGGTTTTTAAAATAATATACCTATAATATAATTACACCATTATGATATATGATCCAATCTGCTTTCGTATCTTTCTACGGCTGATGGTTGATGAGAACAATGTATTGACCAGATATTTGCATGATGAGAAGGAGGACGACGAGACATTACTGGTGTCTTTTCATGTGAAGGGCCAAATGGTCCGATCTTGAGAAACATCGGTCACAGTGAATACACTTGAAGGGTTTGGCACCTGTGTGTTTCCTGTAGTGCCTCGTCAATTCAT
Organism: Vertagopus arboreus; assembly: GCA_034698485.1. NCBI lineage: Eukaryota > Metazoa > Arthropoda > Collembola > Entomobryomorpha > Isotomidae > Vertagopus > Vertagopus arboreus. The sequence goes on from JAQGBQ010000148.1 coordinate 29,719, forward strand.
CAGATCTTGCAAACCGCCACTCACAACCTTCCCACATACATTTGTATGGCTTTTCTCCTGCAAAAACAAAATACAAAAGTCAATTAGGAAATCCCTCGGTGTATTCTTCGTATTAGTGAAAAAAACAAAACATGAAAACAGTCTTAGACGTAATTGGCTTTGTCGCTTTTTTCATTATTATTTCCCTTTGTCAATTATATGAAAATATTGGAAAAATTAAACCAATACAAACTATGCAAAACCTTACATGTAAACCGTCATCCTTACATTTCAATTAATCAAATTTCAGTAGATTGTTTACCCAAAACTGTTGATGCAACAAAATACTAATTGCTTTTGTAAATGTGATACTTATCTAAACGAAGTAGTTTAGGTTTGACTATAAATAGACCAAAAAACTTCTGGAAAAGGTCAACAGTGCAATTTGAGAACAACTACAGATAATTATGTAAATTCTGAGAAAACCCATCGTTGGAATGTTAATAGGGTATATACAGCACATACTCTTTGTTGAAAGGTTAAATTCATTTGTGTACATGTTTTGTATTTTAAGTTAATTGTACATAAAACACAAAATTTCCCATTTGTATTGTTCAGACTATAAAATACCAAAGGGTAAAGTAAAAAAGTATTATTGTAGTTTGTTTTCATGATTACAAACCACAGTTGATACCATTGGCAAATAATGAAATGAAAAAATCAAGAAAAAAAAGTTCTTTGAAGACAGGGACTGTGGTGTATCACCCTCATTATTGTACAGTCATTCATTGAATTGGATGTATTAAATTGACTGTATTCAATGGCTTGTTAAAAAATAATTAAAATATAAACTCATTGAATTGATTGAATGATTCACGGTTTCGTATTATTTCGTAATAGTCGGCTGCCTTTTGAACTTTTAAAATACCCTGGACGAACATTTATCTAGTGACTCGTGAGTAAAGTCCTAACCACGCTCACCCTGATCAGACATCAGAAACGTACCTTCAAACATTATTAGAAACCATTCCGAAATTCTACCCGGCACCGGGAGAGAGTTGAATCTTCCCGTCCAAAGGAAATGGATCAATACATATGGGATCGATATAAGAAGCAACGCAAAGTAAAGCGGTCATAGACACTAGAATTTTTATTATGTAGTCGTCTGTCTCTGCCCGTCTTCTGTCGAATTGCTTGAATTACTCAATAATTCAATGGCAGTAAATTGGCTAATGCCTCTTCAACTTTTCCCTGAACCTCTCGTAATCATTCAAGGCCCTTATCTCTTGTGAAAACTCTAAAGATAGATAAATTACTTCTATGTCCATACATAGTGTCATGTCATTTTCTTTATTGTCCAAAGTCAGTGTCGTTTTTGTCATCAACTGCTAGAAACTCATTCAGTTATAGTAACACATTTCAATACCTCCAAGAGATTTTATATTGGCAGGTGAAAGTAACAAAAATGTTGACAATTTTGATTGAGTAGTATCATACGCATTACAAATTATACCAAAGGGCTTAAATTATTTCATGGTCATTATTCCTCAAAGTTATCATGTGATCGCAAATTGTAAATTGCAATAGCTATGAATAACAACTTGGCTGACGGAGAAAGTAGTTTTGGCTGCATAATAAAAGATTGGTGACTATCGATTGCCAAAAAGTTACTCCACAACACTGTCGCATTAGTCTATTTAAAAGTAGATTATTTTATCGTAAAATGAACGCTACTACGACTGCTTCAATGAGTTTGAGCATATTGCTCAAACTTTTGTAAATGAAATTCATGCCATTTTAATGATCTTAAAAGCGATTAGTACTTGAAAATGGACAAATAACCCTAAACAAAATTGCAGCAGTAGTAATGTTATTAATTCTAAGCTAAAGTTTGACGAGTACGGATTCTAGACTAATATACTACAAATACAAACATCACTACGGTACGATCCAGAGTCGAGCCGTTTGATTTCGGTCTTTTTGTAAAGAATGTGATAGAAGTTTGCTTTTGCTAAAACAAACTTCCTCATCCTCTGAATACATACAACTTTTCGGCTCTCTAGTAAGAGTTTAGAAGGCATACATCAGCTAATGAAGAAATCTAATCCTAACTTTATGCTGTAGCCTGAATTGTGACTGTTGGATCTACGAATCTCATTTTCAACATTGCATCCTACTTTACTAGAAAACTTCTAACACTCTACTACTACTACTATTACAGCTACATAAACTATAGATAGAATTCATAGAACATAACCCACACATAATATAGAATAGAAGTGCAATCTCTCCGTGTCCTAAATCTGTAAATGAATGCTCAAGGATACGAAACCAGATGCCTGGAAGAATTCACGTGTTTCCAAACGAACGAATCTATCTGAATATTACATGGGTTTAGAGTTTAGCACCAATATTCTAATTACTTTTGTACACTTTCGCTTTGCAAACCTCGACAACTGTAGCTTTAGTGGGATTTTAAAATTACAATTTAAATTACTGTCCCCATAATAGAAAAACACAGGTGCACTCTTCTTGGATTGGACGCATAAAGATATTGTGATGCATATTGGCAATTTTAAATTACATGCTGAGGGTTTAGTGCCTATTCTATTTTTATTGTCATTTTAATGTAAATACAAAGATCATTAAAATAGGAGACAGGATTTGAATTGAATTAGAACCTCTCATTAATTCGGGACACAGCTTGTGGATTGAGGGACTTTGACTTGCAACGTTATTACAGTTAGGGAAGAGAAACCTGTAATTATTTTAGGATTAATTGCCTAGTCTTCTCCTCCACGGTAATAAATTAATTTTCTTTTCGAGTACTACACCAGACTAATGAAAAACGAAGAAGAAATGTGGTCTTTGATGTAGGTTAACGGAGAGAGTGATATGTGCTTAACAAATTGATACCTTCATGATTAAAACAGCTTTGAAAATTTATTCATCGGATTCGCTCTCCGGTCGAAGATGACCAATCGCCTGAACGGTTGATGATTGATGATAACCGTGTGTAATAGTTATTATGTAATATCAGCAGCAGCAGAGGAAAAGTAAACATCTATAGTCCTAGCAGTCTTCTTAGATTTCTTCCATGCAACGCGCAAAAGCCTCTCTTGTAGAAGCTCCGAAAATCAATACTCCCACACCGACTCCTGCTCTAACATTTTCTCACAATCAGATTTCTGTTTTGAAGCAGGATTTGCAACGTTACTCTGGCGAAAGTTTCTTGTTAACTTATAGACCAAGAGAGAGAGAGAGTCCTATAAGGTGTATAAGTTATTGAGTACACGTAGTAGTAGCTAGAATCAGGGCAGCATTTATAGTTAACCTTTATAGATACTCTCTGAATCGTGAATAAGCACCGAGCAATCTAAGCTATTGAAATTTATGATCTTTTCACGTGTATGAGTGCTGAGCTTTATGACATTCATTCGTTGTGCTTATAATATGTACTGCCAGATATGTGTTCCAATTATCGAACTAGCGTCATGAATGTAATTTTGGTACTTAATTTCTACTTCATTCATATTCAACGGATCTGCACTATTCTAAAGTTTTTAACTGCTTTCAGCTGGTTTACTGGTAATGTGTATAATCAGATATTTGACACAGTGACTGAAAATTTTGCAATAGACGACTTCCCTGTACCAGTCAATTGTTGTTCTCTATCCTTTATACGTATCTGAAACGCGTAATGGGCTTTTAATTTAATTCAATATTTTGACTGCAGACTTACATTCTGATTCTAACCGATTGTAGCAAGCCCAAACCAGACCTGTACTCATACAGAAGTGTATTGAACCGAATTGAACGAGAACTTTTTAGTGAAAGCCTACTTATTCATAAGGCTATAGCTAGAATTATTAAATGCAGATTGTCTTTCGTTTTCAATTTCCTGGCCTAGTACTACTACTAAACAGGCACTTTTCAAATCCGATTTGATTCACAAGACTATACAGTTTCCGTGATGTGTATGATATATTAAAAATTGAATTATTGATGAAGTCTATCAATAAACGTACACTTGCGCAACAACTGAGAATGGGACAGGGTTTATTGAATATTAAGTGAATAGTAAACTTTCGACAGTTTAATGGCTTATACGATTTAACTACTTAAGTCAAATCCACATTGATTTCTTTTAAATATCCGCTAGCCCTGACTTATATGTGTGTAGCACTGTAAATTATTCACAAGTAATAAAATTGAAATGAAAGGAAAGGTAATGACATTACGCATTCCATTACACATCAAATGGAAACTGAGGTCTGATGAAAATTTGCTTCTTCTTAATATTTGTTCATAATAACATAATGTCACAAAAATATGACAATTGGACAGAAATTAAATCATGGGACAGTAGATTGTCTTAGATAAATGTCTACAAATCGATTTCTCAAAAGTATACATAGACTTCTGCCTTTCTAAATCAACAGTAAAATCTTTCTGAAGTTTGTTTTTTTTTTAAAAAAAACTCAATACATTTTCAGCAAGTGACACTTTTGAAAGTGCGAATTCGTGTCATTTTCATATTTAAACAGTAACGGTTTTCAGTAATGTCAATCAGATCCCTGTGTAAAATTAATTATTAACTTTATGTCACTCTCGAATCTGGCTGAGATGTTTTTTTAATGCATAATTTGTGTTGAATTCGGCTAGCATTGCTTAGTAAAGTTAAATGTTAACCATAGATTACGATTTATTTCAGTTTTCGAGTAAAGTTTACGAATTCCGGTTGTAATAAGTCTCCATTCATGCATAAAGTTTTGGTTGACATGAAATCATGGCACTGCAGTCAGAATAATATATGTGTCTATAGACTTTAAAACGTCTGTGTTCTGTTGGATTATTCTAATCAGAAAGCTTCATACGAACCAATAAATTTAAATAGGGTATTTCCTTGCCAAAATATATAGTGCCATGACCCTCCGACTTCACATGCTTTTACCACATCTTTAAAACATGAACACGAACTTTTTTGGATGAAGATGGAAACAGACGCTTATCTTTTATATCCTTGAATTTTTTCAGAAAATAAATAAATGCATCTTTTACACCATAAATTGTCTACAAATATTTGTTTAAAGATGATTATTTTGGACGAAAAAATTGACGAAGTGACGACAAGACAAAGCCAACGTCTAACTAATTGAGATTTGAAAATGATTAACTAACCAGTGTGCGTTCTTTCATGTGCTTTGAGATGTGAACTTTTGGTGTACATCTTCTTGCATCCTGGGTACATGCATCGATGATTGCGTCGCTTTTCCGAACAGTCTTCCTGTCTGCTACTGATTTTCACTCTGGAGGATGTTGACTTATTGCTACTTATGGAACTAGTACTGGAACTACTACTACTACTGCTTACACTGCTAGAGTTACTACTAATACTATTACTGGAGGCTAGGATGAGTGCTGGAGGTCGATGGAATAGTAAGGTGGGTTCTGAGAATCTTTTATTCCGTCTTACGGACTGGAGCATGACACCACCATTTATTATGACATCCGTGTCCACGTCCGTCAGCTCGGTGGAAGGGGATGAACAACCTGAGCTGAGAACGTCCAGGGAGTCATTACTGTCACTAAAGTCCAGGAGGCCCCTTTGAAGGAAATCTGTAGGTGAATCCGTGGTCCTTTTCAACGTCTCCTCTTCGTCGCTCAATTTGGGCGACAAAGAGTCCCGGACGGAGATCTCTGTACCGCAACTAGTTACGGACGGATTTAAATGACGACATTTTGGATATGGATCTTCTTTGAGGCACCTCTCCAACTCGTAGCAGGCCTGCAAAAAATACAATAACACATTTGTTAGACTTCAATTAAAATACTTGAAGTAGATTTGTTTGAAATTCAGTCTAAAAGGAAGGGGTTTTACACAAAATGCCATATATAGCCTAATTGACATTTTGTCTACTTGTCATTCTTTTGAGTCATTTAAGAAATGTGACATGAATATAAGTAGATGAAATTGTACCATGCTTGGATTTGATTGAAATTGTAGGAGCAAAAAAGGCGGAGCTACCCAATACTAAATTTTTTTTAGTATGGCAATAGTAAAAAATTTAGTATGGCAAGCTCCGCCTTTTTGGCTCCTACAATTTCAATCAAATCCAAGCATGAATTGTACTCTCCAGAGAAGAAGAGATTTTCTGTCCCCATTACCGACATAAAAAAATTGGAAATGACTAAGTTGTGCTTTGTAGTTTGCAGTAAGCGAGTTTACAAAATGGCAATTCCATGTCTCAGTCTGGAGACAGGAGCTTAAGATGTTTGAATTCTGCAATAAAAGAAAGTCTTAGTGGCGCCTGTGGCATCAGATTTTCTGACAATGTAATACAACCATCATAAAACGGCATCTCAATCCAGCCAGTCTTTTTAGATAAACAAGAATTTAATTACTTGAGCAGAATTAAATACTCCTTCTTCTTCGGAATTTGTATGTCGTAAAAAAAGAAGCAGTATTCAATTCACAGATCTGTTAACATTTATATTCATATATTTAATAAATGATAATTATTGTGGGAACCAGCTTTCTCTACTCATTCCATTTCATCTTTATTTTGCAGCAATTCTTTTTTGGGTCGATAGCCTGTGAGATAGTCTAGATACAATTGTTGTTGGTTTGTATGATAAATAAAATCTAAAAAGAAAGGGTTCTAAGTTGAGGCGCTCCTAAAACAATGAAACAAGAAATTTGCCTCAAACGGCCACGACAAACACATATTTACAAATCCCGATTTGCTTATTAATAAAACTAAAAACCTAGTGCAAATCTTTTCATATTTTTATTTCATTTATCAAGGCGAATCAAAGGCGATCTAACTTTCTGCCGAATTTTAGAATTGACTTTTAAAAACCCGTGAGAAGTCTTCCGTAGCAAACTATTTTTGAACTTTGCTATTCGATAATAATTTAAGAGCTGATAAGGTGTAAGGATAGACACAATGCAAATATTTAGTTTTCTATCCCATTCTTTTTTCAAATTCGCAAATTTTGCTTTAATCACAAAGGAATAGAAACTACATATATTTTAAGCCAGAGTCAATCATTTAGCCAATTTGAATTTATTTTCGAACTTATATAATGCTGGATCTAGCAATCACACTTATTTCATACGAATTTGAGATCTGAAAGGTCAAAATTGAATTAATTGTCCGCTGGCGTCTAATATACTAATTCCATAACGCTGGTCGTAGCTGAAACGCCCCAAGTTAGTTAATTAATTATATTACGTTTTAAAAAAAATAATGGAATTTGAAAATATTTGTTTGTCGTGGCCGTTTGAGGCAAATTTCTTGTTTCATTGTTTTAGGAGCGCCTCAACTTAGAACCCTTTCTTTTTAGATTTTATTTATTTTATTGTTTTAAGTGACTATTATCGTCATTAAAATTCCCATTCAGCTTCTAATAGCTGAAGCCAGGTTTTTCAGACCAAAAATTTGTCACAATTATTTAGCTTTAAAATATAAGTAAACATACAAAATCTTCGCTTGCTAAACCGGCTTTGTAAGACCCCGTAGTTTAACAAAGTCGGTGTAAACAAATATTTACCAACATGATCTTATTAAGTCGCAAGCTTCAATTATACAGATTTTGTACTGTTGTTTTTGAGAAATTGGGGCACTCAAAACAAAACAAAGTTTACATCTAAGTTTGTATTTAATATTCAGAATTTATAAATTACCAGCATGTAAAATTTCAGTTTCCTACGGTCACTTTTTAAAAACCCGTAAGGGTTTCCCAGTGTGGTCATTTAAGACAAAAAATTACAAAAGCTAACCTTATTTTTCCATTCAATTATTTACTTAATTAACTCTGCTCAAATTGTATTGATAGTAATAATTGATCGCTAAAAATTAGTATGAAACTACATTTAATGAAGATGATGCTATAACGACAGCTATACGGTTTATCAATTACATGTATTGCCCATAAGGCCACGTTAGAGAGCCCTATAATCGTCAGGTTGCTCCGATTTTGATCAAAT
>JAQGBQ010000149.1:0-37613 GCA_034698485.1 Vertagopus arboreus
CTGAAATTGATACACATAAGTCTACATGAGTAGTCCCTCATGCCTGAAAATTTTCAAATCAATCGGAGTATGCAAACCATGTATTTTTCGGATGGAAATCAGGGCCTGTCCCCTTTGAGTAAAGCCCTGAAATTCTTTAATAAACTAATTAATTAGCATTTAACTTGGTTTATTCTTACCACCTGTTTCGTCCGCGGTAACCGAAACTTGAACTATAGTATTTTGATTACCCAAAAGTTGCAAGGGGGCTTCGATCATAAGATTTTCAAATGAAATAGGATTTGATGGAAATTCGAATTTCCCGGTGATTCCTTGCGTCGCGGCATACCCCGCCACTATGGACATTTCAAGGAATCCAGCACCAGGAAAAATTACGGCATCTCCAACCTTATGATCTTTTACGTAGTCTATCTTCGACAAATCAATAATTCCGTGATAAATCGATGAAGCTGTAGCATTTGGAAAAAGGCAGCCTAAAAGTGGATGGATTTCTAAACCAGCGTTGTAAAATTTAACGTCTCCGCTGGATTTAGCATCGAACCAGAATTTTTTACGTTGGAATTGGTAGCTTGGTAAAGTCACTTTCCGACGAGGATAGAACTTGTCAAAATTATGAAAGTTTATTTTAAACCCTGTAAACAAACGAATGGTTATTCGATGACAACTAAAGTAATATAAAATCAAAGCGATAAATTACCTGACCTAGAACGTAAAGTTTTGATAAACTATTCAATATAGTTTGCCATTCATCTGCATTTTTTCTTAACGAAGGTAGACAAACTATTGGTTCTTTTGATTCGAATTCTGAGATGTTGTTCAACATCAAAGCTGAAAGAACGGGTTGAGGACCGACTTCTATGAAAGTACGGCATCCTAAATCATGCGCCGTTTTGCAAGCTTGGTGGAATTCGACACATTCTCGAGTATGGAGGGTCCAGTATTCAGCATTTACCTCGCTTGGAATCATAACCTGCAGATTTAGATCAATTTATTGTAAATTTTAGGAATAACTAAGTACAACTATCACATTTCATAGCCAATTATATTTAAAAACTTTCTTACCTTGGCATCCCTTCCAGATATGAATGTACAATTTCCACTTTGGTACTCGATATTTTCCGCCACCTTTCTATACTTTTCTAGCATCGGTTCCATATGTCTCGAATGAAAAGCATGTGTTGTCTCCAAAATGATTGTTTTAATGTGACGTTTCTCACAGAATTTCTTAAACTTTTGAACAGTATCATTATCACCAGCAAGTACAGTTTGGTCATTCGAATTTACAGCTGCATAATCTAACCACAGATTCGAATCAGTTGATTTAAATTCCTTTAAATGCTTTTCTACATTGTCTTTATTGTCTCTTAAGACGATCATTTGTCCCCTTGGAAGTTCATCGATAAGTCTACTTCGCTGAGCAACGAGTGTCAAGGCGTCTTCTAATTTCAAAATTCCTGCTGCAGTTGCAGCTGCAAATTCTCCCAAACTGTGACCCAAGATAAAGTCTGGTTTGACCCCCCAGAATTCCCAAAGTTTCAATAAACAATATTCAATGACGAATATTGAAGTTTGGCTGTAAACTGTTCGAGAAATTTCTGTTTTCTCTGAACTTTCCGGCCAAAGTATCGGTAAAATTGACAGGTTGAATGATTTTTTAAGAATAGATTCACAAAGATCGAAACTTTGCTTGAAAATTGGCGAAGTTGAGTAAAGCGTTTGTCCCATTCCGACGTATTGGGACCCTTGACCTGTGAAAAGGAAACAGGTCTTTCCAGTGTTTTTTTTAAGCTTTCCTTGTGAGAAGTTTTTCTTCTTTATATTTTTAACAATTTCTGCCGAATTTTGGCCAACAATAGCCGCCCTGTAGTTAAAATGAGCTCGTCCTGTGTTGGCTGTAAAAGCTACGTTTTCCAATGAACTTTGTTCAGTTTTCAAGTGTTCTTTGTATTTTATGAGAAGTGTTTCCAAAGCTGGTTCGGATTTTGCAGAAAGTATGAGCAAATGTTGGGGTCGGATAAGACCAAAATCTGTCGTCAATTTTGGTTGGATTTCTGGAGCTTCTTGTAAAATTGCATGTGCGTCAGTTCCAGTTATTCCAAATGAACTTACTCCTGCAAACCGAGTTTTGCCTGGAATTCGGGGCCAAGGTGTAGCTATAAAAAATAATAATAAAGCGATACGATCAACAAAAGTTGTTAAACAAAACTAAATTTTTTATGATTTGAAATTCTACCTTCAAGAGGAATAGTAGCTGGGGTGGCGTCGAGATTAATATTTGGATTAAGCGTCGTAAAATTCCGATGAGGTGGAATTATTTCATTTTTCAAAGAAAGAACAGTTTTAATAATCCCCGAGATTCCAGAACAAGATTCCGTGTGACCAATATTCGTCTTTACTGACCCTACAATCAATCGTTCCGTCCGATTTTCTGAATACGCTTCAGCAATGGCTGCCATCTCCATCGGGTCTCCCACGGGCGTTCCTGTCCCGTGTGCTTCAACATAAGTCACCTGAAAGGTATATAATTTATTATTTTGGTTAAGTCGTCCCTTTTTTTAACTTCTAATTATTATTTTATTTTCACATACCTCCCAAGGATTTACTCCGGCATTTTGTAAAGCCATTTTCATTGCCCGCGCTTCAATTTCCACCGTCGGTGTCCCTAAGCTTCGACTCATTCCTTCCTGAGCTGATCGCAGACCTCGAATAATTGCATGAATGCGATCTCCATCTTTTAAGGCATCTGAGTACTTTTTCAGAATTAGCACTCCACATCCTTCGGCTCGACCAAAGCCGTCGGCAGATGCATCAAATGTTTTGCAGTGACCGTCTGAAATAGTGTTCAAACCATTTTATTTTTAATATGAGTTAAAACCAAAATGGAAGACAATTCACGAACCTGGAGCACAGATGGCGTCCATGTCATTGCCCTTGAACTGATGAAGAATGAGATTGACCCCACAAGCCATAGCCAATTTGGTTTCATCTGACCTTAATTTCTGACAGGCTAACTCCACAGCAATCATTGACGAGGAACAGCCCGATTCTGTGGCAATATTTGAACCCGTCACTCCCATTATGAATGAAAGGCGTCCTGAAAAGTGTATATTTATTAAATACCATTTACTGCCTGTTTTATTTACATTTAAATATTACCGGCACAAGCTCCAAACGAATTTCCCATGTATTTTCGGAAGTAATTTTGCGTAGGAATTGAGCTTTGATTAATCAACTCTTTATAGTCTTGTGTCCAAGCTCCAGTGAAAATCCCGGCATTTGTTCCTTTCAAAGTCTGAGGGTCAATTGCAGCGTCTTCGACGGCTTCCCATAAAACTTCAAGTAAAATCCGGGTTTGAGGATCCAAAAAAGAAAGTTCAAGCGGACTTATCCCAAAGAATTTTCCATCACATTCGTCTATCCGACATTTCAAAAAACCCGCTTTCATATTCTTTACTGCGTCGGGTAAAGTCCCTGGCGGCAAACGGTCTACCTCCATTGGACTCACGATTCCGTCACCACCTGAATTCATTGGAATTGGTGGATTCAATAGAATATGATTTGAAATACAACACTTTAAACCTACCGTAAAACGCTAAATAAATCCCCCCCTGAAATAACCCACCCCCTTAAAATGTCAAAAAGCGTAAACATGTTAAAAAATGGTAAACAAAAGTTAACATTTTATATGAACGTAAAATACAACAAGTTCAGCAACAAAGCTTGATCATTTCGCCTTAACCCTTTAAGTTTTTATGTAAACGAAGTATGATTTCCTATTTTTTAAACTAAACTTGGTAAGTTTTAAGTGCCAAGTTTTCTAAAACTGAATTTCAATCTTTAAGTCCCCTCTGTAATAACTCCTCCCCACGAAATAACTAGCCCCTCTTTTAGAAAGTTTGAAATATTGACTCCCCCGTGTGATTTATTTAGCGTTTTACGGTATCTTTTTATTAAAGTTTTGTTAAAAATTTATTTAGAAATTGAACCTTCAATTAGTAGTTTCCAAAACTCATCAAGATTGTTAGCACCGGGAAGTCGACATCCTATTCCTATGATTGCGATGGGCTCAGATGGACAAGGTGATTTTAAGCTCATTTTTGGAACCTAAAATAATTTTTTTTAAATTAATGATCCAGATTGAAGGACCAAATACCTTGTCACATGCAAATTTCCTCTGCAAAAGTTCATAGATTTAAACCAATTTTAAACTTTATAAATATAAAAAACAAGGATCCGGTTCGAAGGACCAAAAACATTTTTTTAAAAAAATAGTTATATAAAATTCAAAACATTTAAATCAACTTTTAAAATGTATTTGCTACAAATAAAACTCACGTATTCACAGGTTTTAAGCAGTGGTTCAACTTCCGTCTTAAAAATTTCCAACCATTGATTAACTAAAACCTTTACAATCAATATTTTTTATAGATTAGATCGAACTATAGTATTATTTTTTAAATTCCATAAAAATGGATAATAATAATTTATTTTAAAAAAAAACTTTCTGACCTTTCCAAAGTATCCATTCGGAATTTGTTTTTTCAGCTGCATAAAGTACACTGGGCCGGATCCAAATAGTCTTACCATTGACACTTCGGATTTCTCACTTAGAATGTTTTAAAATATTACATGTTATTTTAAATAATAAAAAACAGATTGAATACACTAATTTTATTTTACTTACAGCAAAGCAGTACTATTTTCTAAATTTACATCAAGAAAAACATTCTTGTTGTCCAACCGGTTCAACTTGTTTCCCCAATGAAGTTTAAACACTCGCGACGAGTCTGCAAATGATAAGCAATTTGAATTTAATGTCATTAGATTTAATACTTTGAAAGAAATATGGCTAATTTTGTTGGGTTGTTTGCAAAACACATTTACAAAAACGGTTTAGCTGGAATCAAATTTTGGCAAACAAATCTGTCTATAATTTAAGGGTCTACGGTTCAAACCCGGGTCTCCACTAACCCTTGTCCTTTTTGTATCTTGTTTCTATGCAATGTTTTACTTCAATATACATTTAATCTTTAATCAATGAACAATAAATGTATATTTAAGTGCAATAGTGCATCAATTTCTCATTTTAAAAATTATTTCTTTGCAAAATTTAAATAATGTTTAAAACTCACCATTATTTTCATTGTTAATCTTATCAGGAATTGAGATGTTCAAAAGTGCTTCAAATGTGGTAAAATTTGGTTTGCAAACAAACAGTGACGAATGAATTTTTCCATCAGATCCAACAAGAAATCCTTCTCGATCAAACAATTCATCACAATTTTTCATCATCTGAGGAGTTTAAAAAAGTTTATTTAGTTATTTAGGATTTTTTGTTTTCAAACATTTTGAAATGCAATCAAATGTACTATTATATCGGGTTGAATAAAAATGCACTTGTCCACCAGCAAATTCCAGCAAAAAAGTTTGCAAAACATCTCATCCCCAATTCCATTCGAGTTTTCAATCCCCAGAGGGATCACAACTCCATCAAAAACAGCCGCAAGTGCTTGTCTGAAATAATAATTAAAAAAACACAATTTTAAATCACTTTCAAAACTTGATTTTCAATTTTATTAAAAAAGTCCAGGTAAATTGGAGAATCCGAAACCAATACTCTTAGATTTAATTTAGATCCGAATGTTTTTTGGAGAAGGTTGTTCTGAATTTAGCAACTTGAAATAAAAACTAATGAAACTTTTTTTTCGGAATCGAAATTTTTTATAGTTAGAACCCAGCTTTATTTTAAAATAAAATGTCGCATAAATTACCTTCCAGTAAATGAAATGCTTTTGTTAATTAAAACAATGAATCGATAATTGGTCCGAACTCGTCTCATAGATTGTCCCAAAACCAGAGCTTGAATCACTTGACCCTCGTCCATAGCCAGAGTGACCCAGGTTAGCCACGGAAGTTTCGTAGTTGGTACTACATATCGACAAATACATAAATTGTGGATTAATTCATAATTATAATTTTTTTTTTTAATTCCTTGATTAATAAAATAAAAACTGCTACAAATAAACATATGTAATTTAATATTCTTTTAATTCAGTTAATGAGTATAATTCGTTGTTTTAATACCTGGAGTGTAAATATTATACAAAATTCAGCATAAATATTTAAACTTACCAGCCATGTTGATACAGTCAAACTATTGTTAGCAGATGCACTTAAAACACAAGAATTGACTATATTTGATAGTTTAATCAACTTGAATCACGGTTAGATTTCTAGTATGAATTAAAAAACAAAAACCAACTTTGACGTCTAAATATCAGTACTTGCGAATTCTTTTTGACATTGATGATTTATTGTTAAAAAATGTACGGATAATTGGTGAAGGTTTTTGACGACATTAGCTTCATGTAGTGGCCAGCTAAGGTTAAGTTTAAGCGTGAGAATTTCATAGAAATAAAGTCCTATCAGCATGCAAAATAATCAGTCGGGTAGTATTCATATTTTTCCCACCGCAAGGAGATAAATTACAGATCCATTATTTGAACACGGAGAAAAATTATTCTAACTAACACATTTTTATATTGGGCACTTATCTGGAAAATATTTATTTCGAAACAAAACAAAAAAGCAAGGGCTGCTTACAAAAAATGACAAATTTTACTGTTAAGTTTTTGTTGTTTGCAAAAAAACCATAATCTTATGCCTAAATGACTTACATTAAGTTATATTACTACTTGGTCACATTTTTTGCCAATTGTATTCAGCAATTGTTGTTGAACTGAGCCTCATTAAATTGCCAAATGTATTGAGAACCTAGCTTTTAATAACATACCTTCCAACCTTCGTACCTGGAAAAGCATAAACATGTGTTTTTTGTCGACGCCGTTTTTTAATTTAATTGTAATAAAATGTGAATCACCATTCAAAAACGGCCAGTAGTCGAAAAATTCGCATTTTTTTATAATTACACTGCATTTTATGAATGCAAATAATTTTGAGACTTAAATAAATAATGCAAATAGAATCGTCTACACCGAATCGTTAAAAGCAAGTGAGATTCAGCATCAATTTTTTTTCTTAATTTGAGCAAAATTATAAAAGATATATAAATAAACATATTTACAATCTCGCTTCTTTGAATAGCCCAAAACATATCGTTCAAAGTAAGCGAAATAATATTTAACTTATCCCCTAGTGGATTGATAAACCCGATTACGTCCGGACTGAACAGATAATGAGTGGACGAGTTAGACAATGGATGTGATTATGAAACTTAATTAATTAAATAATATTATTTAACTATATTTTAAAACAATTGGATTAAATTTCAAACTAAACTCATGAGGTTACTGCTTGTTAAAACATTTATAAGATTAAATTATGAAATATAATTAACGACTTGGGTAGCATTCCCAGGTTTTTGTTAACTAACTGTCATAAATATTTTAATATATCTATCGAATTAAATCCTGTATTTAAGGTGCTTGAAAATAAAAAATATATCGACTCCTTCGGGAATATAAATTATAAAATTGATTAGATTTCTGGTTTAAATCCAACATTGGTTTTTGACAAGATTGCCTTATTTTAATGAAACAACTTTTTCTAAAACAAATACAGTTCATTACGCAAAACTCAATTTAAGCTATTTCCTGTCACAGGATTTAATGAAATACTTTAAAAATTCAAATATAAAAATGCGACTAAAAACTAATTTGAGTACGAACCGAATTATAGAAATATCTATTTTTGGTTTTCTTGTAGTCTTACATTTAAACCCGTTAAATCCCACCAACTCTTATTCTTAAAATCCAGATATTCCCACTAAATCACAAAAGTTCAACATTAAACTCATTTCCTGAACCCGATACTATGAATTCATATCCCGTGAAACATTTTAACCTTTATTATATAATATAAAACCCCATGGGATCTATTTTGCAGTTGACGGTTCTTGGATACAATTTCATTCAAATGTAGTACAATGTGTTTTGTTTATTGGTACAATCCAGATATATTTTGTTACTTATCCAAATCCATAATTTAATTATTATATTAGATAACGTCTATTTATCAGGGAATTGATGTAATAAATGAATATATTTTATGGACTCATGTTTTTTAAAACTTAAGCAAAGGAACAGGATTTTAGTAATAAATTCCTGCTAAATTCATTGAGATATCCACAGGTTAACAGATTACTGTAAACAATTCTTAGGTGAAAAAAATAAAATGAAGCAGTTTTTAAGACTTTGTTTTCTTTTAAATTTTCTGATCCTTGGTAAATTTATTGAAGCATTCAACTTTACTCGGTTTGACATCAATGGAATTCCCGTGCAAAAAAATAACCAAGTAAGTTAAAACAGTAAAAAAAATTGTTCAGATCACTTTAGTCAATTTTTTGAATTTTTGTTGCAGAAATCTATAAAACCTGTACCCTGGATATACGGAATCGTTTCAGGATTACCAACCAGTAAAGAAGCTAGAATTTCGATTTTAGGAACAATTCTAAAGCCCAGTTCAACAAACCAGTTTATTTATATTGTGGAGAATTCCGATGAATTTAACCCATTTTGGAAATACGTTATTCTGGGATGCTACATCAACACTTTAGATGGCGCTCGGCTGCTTTTCTATGAGTCCATATCACGCACAGATGTCTTTGTTATATCAATAAATTCAACCAAGGCTGACACCGTCCTTTGTCTCGTTGATCCAACTACGGTCAAAATTCAATATCAATATGTCCCTTTGTTCATTTCTGGAATGACAGATAGTTGGACAGAATTTGAGATTGGTAATCTACAAGAACTGCAATCCACTTCATCAACATTATATATTATATAGTAATGTTTTTTACAGAAATAAACACGACTTTTTAATTATTTAAAACAAAAAAGTTGCTCAGTATGATTAACATTCCGATTTGAACAGCCGATAGAAGTTAAGCATAACTAAATCATGTCCGAAAAATGTAGAGAAGATGTAATTTTATTTTACTTCATAAAATCAAGTACATTTCATCAGCTCGATTTTTCATATAATATATCTTATTGTTCATTATATATAAACGTGAAGAAAATTCTGTTTAAAGGAACATTCTCAATAAACATTTTAACAGAATTTACCTCTGGGCCATCCTAAGATTAACCTTCGGCCACTAAGGCCAGCGTTATGGCGCAAGTTCGATTTTGATTTCTGGGAAAAGTATGGGTCAGATATTAGTTATATTTTAAATCTGACCCGTATGTGGGCCACAGAAAACGAGTATGGCCCAGAGAAATAATGCCGTAGTTTACCCATACACTGGGAACCAAAATATTGCCCAAAGCTAGCCCTTACAGCAATTCCCACATTGGAAACAAACCTGGGAATTGATGTAAGGGCTAGCTTTGGGCCATATTTTGGTTCCCAGTGTATGGGTGAACTACGGCATTATTTCTCTGAGCCATACTCATTTTCTGTGGCCCACATACGGGCCAGATTTAAAATATAAATAATTTCTAACCCAGAATTTTCCCAGAGATCAAAATCGAACTTGGGCCATAACGCTGGCCTTAGTTGCCAAAGTTTAATCTTAGGATGGCCCAGAGGTAAATTCTTTTAACATTTTTATCGGGTTTGTAACTGATTTTTTGCAGAAAATACTGAAAAAGTTCGTTATTATGGATTCTGTTTTCAAGCATTTGGAATCTAGTAAGCTAAATAATATTTATTTCAGGCAGACATTCAGTACATAAATGCTATTTACTGAACAATTTTTAACTTTTTATAACGCTTTCTAAATGTACAATATGTAATAATTGTTAGTTTGGTTTGGGTATTTAAATGAATAATCCAAGCAACTGAAATATAATGCGATTGAGGTACTTGAAATATGTCTGTCGGCAAACCGTTTTATAAACTATTAAGTAAAACAAATGCGACAGTTTATTAACAATCAGGCATTGCACAGCTATAGATTAAATTACAGACCGAATTAAAAAAGAACACTTTATTCAAAGCCGATTGACGCATCAGGATTTTTTATTCGTGAGTTAAATCTTGTTCAATTAAATGGGTTAAATCTATTGATAATTTTATTCAAAACGGAAGATTAATTTACGACTCGGAGTAAGGAATGCAAAGCAGACTAAAGCCTTAGCACTTTATTCCTGAAATAAATCTTGTTCAATTAAATGCGTTAAAATTTAATCATACAAGCAATCAGTAATCAAACCGATGCTCCATATTCTTTTCAACTTGTCACTTAAACTAAAAAGGTGTAATAAAACGGACCGTCACAAAAATGGCTAAACTGTATATTACTTGTATCTTAAACTGTCTGATTTTGACTATTATTTTACAAAAAACTCACGAGGTAAGGAATGACAATAATAAGTTTCTTTTAATTGAACTGCATTTTTTATTTTGTAAGTAGAGTAGACAAACTGGAAAGGGGTTCGGTTATTTTTCTAATAAAAATGGTCACAATACAGGTGTAGAAATATTATTTTTCAAAAATACATTAGTATGATCTTCATTATCAAAATTAAGGATCCGAGATACCTCAAATTAGATTTTTATACTTATATCTTAACCTATTTTAGAGGAACACATAACCAAACCACTTTCCAGTTTGTCTCCTCCAGAGTTATTTTAATCTATTTTTATATCTTAAATTATTTTTTAAAATACAGCTTGAAATTCTATCAGACTGGACCTACCTAGTTGAAAAAGGAATCGCCGGAGGTGAATCAAGTGTAGAAGAAATTGTATCAGGATTGTTAAACCCGTATGACGAAGACCTACAATTGATTTGCTTAACAAATTTGCACACTAAAGGAACAACAAATGCAAAATGTTTGGCTAAATCTGACACCGGAAAAATAACTGAGATTCAAGTTACACTTGAAATCCACGATGTTTTAGTTTTATCTACAGAGAATCTAAAAGCTGAGAGTATTCTTTGTACATTAACTTGTAAGGATATGTCAACTTTTAAAGATTCCGTTAGGGTCGTGCCTGTCTTTATGAGAATACGGACGACTTTGGGTACCATAATTCAACCTTTTAAGCAATTCATTGTTTATGATGATGCAACACAAATTGGGATCCCTTATCACAGAAACTCAATAAATTAATGATTGTGAAAAATTAAATTTATAAAAAATAAATAATATTTTGACCTCAAATAAAACTCTGTTTTCATTTTGCAATTTAGATCATTTTTTTTATTATATTGTCAGACGTGTCCAGTATTTAATCATTTTTAATAAGTCAATTCTGTTTTTACGAGCAATTTACTACTAAGTTTTGAATGCATACCATTTTCGGGCATTAAATTTGCTAGTTAATAAGGGTTAGCTGGTTCCTCATGCTTTTTTTTTTTTTTTGTAAATAAGACAACGTTCAGAGTGTTTTACAAGACAATTTTGATTCAAATTTTAAAAAATAAATGCTATTTTTTTGGACTTTAACAGTCACGCAAAATTTGTCCAAAATGGACTAAATAACCATGTTCATGCTAATAGTTTAGTTTTTCAGGCGTTGTCGGAAATTGAAGAAAAATAATGACGTAAGTCATACAAGTACTAAAAACCTATAGACAAAATTACAAAAATAAATTGTAAGTAGTTCTTATAAATTTGTAATTATACGCAAAAAAAACTCTTACTGTTGCCATAAATGAATAGGAGATGATAAAACTATGGGCTGTAAGTCCTATTGCATTTTGATTGATTTCATTTAATAGAATTGAAATTTCCCAATTGTTCTTGAAATCCGGTCTTTTTCGATTTTCAAATATAAATCTGCCAAATTTCTGAAACTAACAAGATATATTCTCGTTTTTCAGTGTGCTTTGCTTTATTTATATAAATAAAATTACTTTAGCATTTGCTGCGGCAGCGCTTAGAAACGATACCATGAAAATGCTAAAGTTGGCGACAAATCTGAATTGAATAAACAATCCACTGTTTCCATCTAGTACTCGAGTCAAGTAGCCGCTGAAGTTAGCCAGTAGAGAAAAAGTAGTTAGCAGATTTAATACTGCCATGGACTCGTTGATTTTCTCGATTAGCAGTCTCATATCTAAATAGGCTTGTATGATCTAAGAAAAATACATATACATAAGAAGTAAATTAGATTTAAATTAACTCTATTGACACTACTAGACCTTAGGTTAATTTTTTTTATCAACCATTAAAAGTTTTTTTTGTGAATACCATATTAAATTAATCGATTGGTAAAAAATTCGCGTCAGAACAATAAACCGGCAGATGACGGAGTTAAAATGACTACAATTCAAATCGAATTTTGAATTTTTAAAAAATCTCACCTGACTAACAGTAGCCTCCTTAGTCAAACTAAGCATTTTAGTGAATTCTGTCCCAGTTCTGTAGACAATCCAACAGCAAATGTATGAAAACTGGAATGCAAACTCTAAATAAAGGCTGGAACAGGCAAACACAATAAGTAAAATGATTCCCATAAGAACGACAGGTGTAGACACAATTCCTTGTTCAATTGTAAAATCTATCGAAAACGGAAGGAATTCTTGGTATCCCACCAACATCATTGCCAACTTCTTATCTCCACTTTGACAGTAACTAATTGTGAGGTACACTCCGGTAGTTACTGTTTTTGAAATCCAGATCCATGGCAGCAAACACATGAAAAGTGGAGCTATCGTGTCCTGTAATTTCAAAGAAAAATTGTAAATATTTGTGTGGGATGTTAAGAAAAAAATTAAATTGAAAATAGACTAAAATATAAATTATTGAGTAAACTAAGAAGGTAGTTATAAAAATCTGATTTTTATAATTATTTTTTGAAAATTTTTATGAAACAAAATTAAAGTGATCCACTTCCTAGTAGCTCTGTTCTATTTAAACATTTTAATTGATTGGTCTTATAATATTTATGTAAAATTTCGAAGGCTTCAAAAAAAATTGTGTAAATTTCCATTTAGTATTACTTATCTAAATCATCGTCACTTACTTTGTCCAACCGCCATGAGCTGTCATTAGCCAATTTGTATGTATGTGTACAAAGTGATTTTAGTTTCCCCTTAAAGTTTGTAATATAGAAGAGACAGATGACAATAAGAAGTACCGAAATATTTGAAGCTAAATCATAAAGTTGGCTTGCATCTTCGCTAAGTTTCTTTTTCCTTGGGGAAATAACGAGCTTTACGTACATAAACAAAGTGCAGATTTGGTTGATTCCGTATAAAATCTTTAAAAAATGTTAAATTAATTATTTAACTAATTTTTTTTTTTTTTTTTTTTAAATATACAGCGTACCTTTTGAATAAAATTGGAACGAAATTGAATTTCTTTATCAGAAATCACAATTTTATACGGAAAGGTACCAGAGTAGTAACCACAGTTGACAAAAACCCTCAAAGTGTTGAAAGCATTTGAACGAAATTGAAAATTTGTTGTATAGTCCGAAAATAAAAACCAATTTTGACCAGATGACTTAGAAAGTTTCATGTTTCTCTCTGTATTTTACATAGCTTTAAAGAAAGCACATATTGTCCTTTTTGCAAAATTCTTTGGATCAGTTATGCCGAACTTAGCTTTAAAACGCTAAGTGTTTTACTTATCGTAATAAGAAAAGTTACAGATTGCATTGCAGTTCCAGAGCTCGTTTAATTATCTCATAGTTTCTTTGTGGAATATTTTGATGCAAGAAGATACAACATTTCCGTAATAACTAAATCTGTATTCAAAAGCTCAGACTCAGCCATAATTTTGAATATTTTGTTACTAAGTATCGTACGCTTTTACTCTAAAGAATCTTCTGTAACAATATTAATGACAACTATGTAGGTCACGTAAATTTTAGATCTTTGTGTAACAGCTGCTATTAGACTTGTTCCAGCTCTTTAGCAAGAAAATATGTAAGAAGAGCAATTTAAAAAGTCGGTTATTACAGGCTAAAGCAGTTCGAATTAAATTTAATGTCAGCTAATCATGAAATTGAAGCTTGTATAAGCCAATATGGATGAATATATGTAATGTTTGCTTAACTCTTTTAGTATTTATTCAAATAAAAAGCACTTCGATACACTAGCGATCGAATTTGAGGTATCTTTTGTAAAAAGTATTAAAAGTTTTTTGTAAAAGTCTGATTAACTTCAACATTGGAATATCTTCAGCATGTGAATTGCATACAAATCTTCGTCAAATGTACGGTGAATTATTTTTTCTTGTTCAAATACAATTTTATTTATTGAATTATATAAATAAACGATGCCGTTAGTTTATCAGGACTAAAGTGGATTGCTACAATCAAGTATTAAACTTTATTTACTTGGTGGGTGGAATTATTTTCCACTTAAAAATTACATGACGTAAATAAGTGGGTTGAATTCATTCACAGTCAACATCTCTATTGCGTTGGATCACATATGTGTTTTTCCAAGAGAAAACACGGATCTTTCCTTTTAAACCTCTAAGAAAATTTAATATGTGCTAGATGGCACGTTTCTACATTGGCATTTCTAACGTGGTTTAAAAGGAAGGATCCGTGTTTTCTCTTGAAAAAACACATATTACATATTAAAAGCGTCATATTAGATAAAAACAATGAAGTATTTACTATCACTGTGTTTGATTTTTATTATTTTTAAAATTGGAAATTCTACCAAAGGTTTTAAATTTAATCGGTTTGACACAAATGGAGTTGCAGTGCAAAACAACACCAAGGTTAGTAAAAACATACAAATTTAAAAAATAAAAGAACTTAAAAAGGCTAAATGTGTCAATCCAAATGAAATCGACCCTCTGTTCACTTTAGGTTTAAAAATGATTTCTATTAGTGTTAGGGCCACTTAGAAGTAACATCAATTCAAATCAATTTAAGATTTGTTTGGTGTGAACTTAATTTTGTGTATTTTTTTAAAACAACCCACATTGCAGAATTCTACATACCCCGAGCCAGTTTATATCATCAATATATATAATATCCCAAGCTGTATCTGTGACGGACAAGCGCAGTAAGAGCTTTCCTTGCCACTTTGCGCAGTTGTACTCTACTTCTTTTCTGGTACAACTGACCATGGACGGACAGACATACATACCAATCTCATAAGCCCTGGTTTATGCTAAAAATTAATTCTGCGTTTTATTTTTAAGCATTAAGTATGAATGGCTTGCCGCCAAATATATTTAAATCCGAGTGTTCAATTTAGTTACAGTAATACAAATATTTAGACTATGTTCGTACAATAATTTTGATAGTAATTATTTGTTTTGCAGGCAGTTGGAGATCCGCTACCCTGGACATATGCAGTGGTATCAGGTTTACCAAATTCAGAAGAAAGAACAACAGCGTTAGCGAGCATTTTAAACCCGAGCGCTACAAATCAATTCGTTTATATTGCGGATAATACGGGGCCATTTGAAACAACGGGAAACAAGCTTACAATTAATTGCGTAATAGAAACAGTAGATGGTGATGAATTAACTATTGTTGAGACGACGTCAAACGTAGACGTTCTTGTTATATCAATAAACTCAACTAAAGCTGATACAATTCTTTGTTTTCTTACTTGGGGAACTCAATACCAATACTTGACTTTGTTCATTTATGGAGTTCCGGATAGTTGGACGGAATTCGAAATTTTCGGTTTCGGAGATCCGACTTCTATCGGCTCTGAAGTTCCGTTACCTTATTCAATTCGTTCTTAAAAATAAAATTACAATGTTTGTCAGAGCGTGACAGTTTAAGTTGTAAGCGTTATTTCATTTTTATTCATCAATCTTCGAATTTCTGGTTAAAATAAAATTATTCGTTTGCCACTAACCAATCCGAGATTATGATCTCACCCTATTTTTCCACATGCACTTGCCACGATTATCCTTTTACATAAATCACAAAAAATGTCCTTCTGTGTGTATGCATGTCCGCTAGAACCACACATCCATTTCAAACCTGAATACGTCATTACAAGCGCATCGCCAAAACTAGAAGATCGCAAAAATAGAAAACTAAAAAATCTTGACCGCTGACCTTTAAAATGTCAAAAACCTCATGTGTAGTTTTATCCAATTTGGTCGAAACAAACGTCATTTGAATCACTGTTTCAAATAAATAAACTTTTGTTTCAAAAACTTTTTCGAAATTTTGCCGTCTGACCTTTAAAACCACACAAAGGCCAAATTATTAATTTTCATCCGGTTTGGACGGGGCAAACGTCATTCGAACTGTTTACACCGAGATAACAAGTAGTTACAACAGGACTGTATTAGCGTCTCCAAAAGCGCTTTCATGAACCCCCTGACCTTTAATTTTGCTCGGCTTTGCCGGGCCTCTATACCTAGTTTGAAATAATTTAATTTTCGAATCAATTGATTCGACTTAATTTATTCCTTCAAGCACCTCCTGATATTTTAAAAAGCTGTTTCTACATAGTTTGTTGAGATTGGAATACAAATATGGTTCGAAAAATTATTAATTTCATTACATTTTGTAATATTTTTATTCAGTTATTTTTTTAATCATTTAACCCCATTCCTTTGCAAGTGGTTATTTTCAAGCTTTATTCCATTCTAATTGATTATCCCATAATAACTGTGCAAAGTCTAGGAGGTTTAGTCTAAATCACTTTATCAATTACAAGAGCCATAAAAGCAAAGCAAAAAACACCGCAATTTATTTGCAAACCATATTTAAAACCCCGGATTACCATGTATTAACCTAATTTCTTCTTTGTTAATAGCCGATTGACGTATTGGTAAGTATCTTAGAACCAAATTATATTTAACCCGCAGCAATCAGATTAATTCTCGATATTTGGTTTAATTGATCACTACAACGACGATCAAATAAAACTAGCTGTAACTAAAACCCTTTTAAACACTGGAAACATTGAAGTCCGTCTAATCTTAGTTGATAGAGTACCGAACAGCCAATTTGAGGTCAGGGGTTAGACTCTCGTAGAAGACAAATTTCCATTTTGGCAAAAATCCAAATTCCATATTCATTATAAACCTAATATTAAAAAATTAAAAATTAATCAACATGACAAGACCTAGTGCTTTTATTTTGATGAATATAGTTCTGACCGCAATGTTCATATCAGTTAGGTCAGAAACTGATCAATGGAAGTTTTACGAAGTAAATGTTGAGGTAAATTTATCTAAATTAAAAAAAAGCTAAATGTATTCAAAAATAAATCATTCTATTTTTATATCTCAGGTCGCCAATCTTAAAGCCACACCCGGGTGGTCCTACGTAATTGGGATGGGAATCGCTGGAGGTCCAATAAGTGTATTGGAAATCGTGAAAGGTTATCTAAATCCAGGTGGAGAAGACTTGCCTCAACCGCTTGTATTTTTAACAAATATGCATACTAAAGGAATGACTAATGCAAGTTGTTTGGTTAAATCTGCAACCGGAAAAACACTTGAACTTCAAGTTGAGCTTAAAACTCACGATGTTTTTATCATGTCTACGGAAAACATGAAAGCAGATCGGATTATTTGTACCTTGACTTGCAATGATGTGACAACTTCTAAAAATACCGTGAGGGTCTTTGCTGTTTATGTGCGAGCACCCATAGGTGGCAGAAGAGAGTTTTACCAACAATGTATTATTTTAGAGGATGCAGCTGCAATCAGTATGCCTTGGAGTGATTAAATTTAATTTATAAATTAAAATTATGATATATATATATATACGTTTGAAATAAAAACATAATAAGGACAAGGTTTTATTTTGGTTTTGATTGATTTTTATCATTAAGACATTATGAAGGACTATCTAGGTTTAGTTTTATTTTAAATTATATGTAAATTCGCTGAATAAAATGATCAAATTACTATTCAGATTTCTTACCGTGAAGCTACCTATTTTTAAACAGTTGGTGTTTTTGAAATCTTTTTGTTAGCCAATTTACGGCTTTTAACATTATGATCAGAAAATTTAGAGCTAAAGATTTGTATACATATTTTGTAGGACTTTAGAACTTGTACCAAATTTCAGCAAACTTCAATGAAAAATACATTTTTAGAAGAGTTTAAAGTCCTAGATTGACAAAGCGTGTTTTGCATAAGCAAAAAATATTCATAAAAAAGTGCTTTTAGAAGACATGGCTGTATGTCTTTTAAGTTTGAAAACAGAATATGCCCATTAAAAAGTTCGAATTCGAATGGGCAACCCGTTTAAACTTAAATTTGATATTAAATGTTTTCGAGAAGCGTCCTTGCATCACTGTGCCCTATGCTGTAAAAAAGCTTAACGTCAGTAATGTTTTTTTGCAAACGAAATACTCCATAATAACTCATATAAAAATCTATATTTTAAATGTTATCTTATGCATCTATGAAATTAAGTGTTCTTGAATTATTAAATTGTATTCGCTAGGTAAACATTACAAACTAAAAAATTTTTTTTTGCCAAAAACCCATAATCTTATGCCTAAACGACTTACATTAAGTTATATTACTACTTGGTCACATTTTTTACCAATTGTACTCAGCAATTGTTGTTGAACTGAGCCTCATTAAATTGTCAAATGTATTGACAACCTAGCTTTTAATAACATACCTTCCAACCTTCGTACCTGGAAAAGCATAAACATGCATTTTTTGTCGACGCCGTTTTTTTAATTTAATTGCCATAAAATGTGACTCGCCGTTCAAAAAAGGCCAGTAGTCGAAAAATTCGCATTGTTTTTTGAATAATTACAATTCATTCCATTAATGCAAATAAATCCAAACAAAAACATGTTTACAACCAATCATTAAAAGCAAATGAGATTTAGCATCAATTCTTTTTAGAGTAATATTAATTTTGTTTCTAAATTTGGGGAAAATAACGATTTAGAGTTACTAATTCACTTTTAAATAATATCCACATTTTTTAGCAATAAAAAAACTGTCAAGTCCTAAACTTCATCAGACTTCTTCTCCTTTTTTATTCAGATAGACACGAATATCTCGGATGTTTTTTTTGTATCTGTAACCAGTTTTTATTATAACTTTGTTTTGTAAAGTGTGTAGGAAGAAATTTTGTGTTGATATCCCAGCAAGTTGAGAAGTTTATTTGCAATTGCTTCAGGGATCAAACTGGTTCTGATAGTGTTATAATATACAAAAAAGTAAAGAAGTAAATAAATAAAAAACAAATTGATATAAGAGAACTGCATCGTCCAACATTTTTGCATCTATTTATATGCAGTCTTAGGGTATTTATTTAATTTAGCTGCAAATTGTTTTCAAACTCGCTAGTTTCTTTAAATTGAACCATCATTGAAATTTGCTAATTAAATACCTTTATTGACTAATAAAATAAATTAAAATTAAATTCAAAGCCCGGTGTTTTTTTTCAAATTCCGTGGCAAACTTTTTTATATTGTAAATAAAAACCAGTGGAGCAATGTTGGAAGCTATAGTTGAACAAGACGGAATCTTTGAAAAATTTGGTTATAATTTAAAAAGACATAAAGTGACTACAAAAGATGGATACATCCTTTCGTTATTAAGGGTGTCCAAAACGTTTCAAATTCACCTTGACCTTAACAAGGTCATTGAAAAGAGTACAAAACCTGCAGTTCTTTTAGTTCACGGAATGACATGTTCAGGAGAAATGTGGCTTTTAAATGAAGATCAGAGCTTACGTAACAAATCCGTTTTCTATATTCATACTAACAAAGGTGGGCAAAATACATTAGCAAAATACAAAGTACTATTTTGTATTTTCACCGCTTCAGTCTGAAGGTATTTTGTATTTTGCCAATTTTGGAAAAGTATTTTGTGTTTTATGTTTTGTCATTTTGGCTAAAAGCAGGGAAACCCCGTCAGTTCTGATCGATACCCCAAATTCAAAATTTGCGGGTATTGTGATAAATTGTGACATTGTGATAAAATATAATCATAAATATCTTTTAATCCAGAGATGGCGCCATGCTAAAAAGTGGTCCGTTCATTCTCCGGTTAGATTTACTCTAGTAAAATAGATGAGTTTGGCGAGGTTGGGGTTTATGAATAGCCATATTCTCACTATGCCCATTGAAAGAGCTTTTTCTGCTCTACATTTATTTGCATGATCCCAATTTTGGGGATAGGACCAAATACATTGATCAGAACTCACGGGTTTCTTCTGGCTAAAAGTATTTTGTATTTTGGACCAAAACACAAAATACATATTCTGCTCATTCCCATTTCTTTGCTGAGAACTAGATTAAAAAATAACCAACTACTCTTTCTCACTTACATTCTATGCATCTATAGAAATTCACTCACTTTTCCAAATAAAATGGTGTAAAATAGTGATAAAAATTTTTAAATTAATTTTAAATGGAAGATATTTCTAATTTTGATCAAGATTGTGTGTAATACGTGTGCATTTTGTCAATTTCGGGCAAAAAAGTTAAATTTTCCGATTTGGAGAAATAAATGCAATTTGTATTTTGTATTTTCCCGATTTTCAGCAAGTATTTTGTATTCTGTATTTTTCCGATTTTGGAAAAGTATTTTGTATTTTGAAGTCCATGTATTTTGCCCAGCCCTGCATATTAACAAGGGTTAAGTGCCCGATGAGCCGTACCAAATAAACAGCTCAGGGAAACTTTGGGGGTGTCGTTTTTAAATTATGTTTCGTTTTACTTCATATTTTCTCGGTCACGGGTTAAAAACTCTATAAAAAAACAAGTTTTCAACAAACGTTGTTATCCTGTATTCAGGAATTTTTATTTAGCTCCAAACCGGATTAAAACTAAGCTTTTGAGTTCAAGCGTTTAAAATTAATTTTAAAAAAATGATAATTCAAAAAAACATTCTAAACAGCTGGCCTTTTTTGGTATTGACTAACACATTTTCGGTGGGATAATTTAGCACATCGTTGTACCAATATTTGGTTCAAAACTGTACAATTTGGCAGTGTTTATTCAAAAGAATAATAATCGTAAGGTATCTTATACGTCGTCAAATCCCAGCAAAATCAAAATTTGTATTTTATTTTACGCTGCACCTTCATTTTTTTATGAACTTTTAGCTCAGTTGGCTCAAATGTACACAAGTAAAACAATTTTTTCTCACACTATTTGTTATTGCGTTGATTTTTTGTAGCTTGTTTACTAGTTGAAGAAGGATATGATTGTTGGATTACAACATTTCGAGGAGCAGGATTGTCAAAAGATCACGTTTTTTTAGACACTAGTAGCAAAAAATATTGGGATTTCAGGTAAACAATAGTCATAATAATCTCTATTTATTAAATTTTTGTGTATTTTTTCTATTTAATTAAAGTACCCTTAAATAAATAGTAACTTGAGCGATACCAATAAGAAATTCGAGATAGACATTTTTTTAAAAAAAATCTTCAAGACAGTTTTTTTGCAACTTTACTAAATTTCAGCAAATTTCATTTAAAAAAATTTTTGGAACAGTACAAAGTGATTAAATAATGTACCAGTGTTTGCGGAAATGTTTTTTTTTCTAATCTGGAGGTTCATAAATTGTTTAAAATTAATTTTGTATTTTAAAAGTCCATATAAATTATTTTTGTTTTTTTAGCTACCATGAAATCGGTCTTTTTGACATTCGTGCAGTAATCGACTTCATTTTGAACACGACTGGAAACACCCGTTTGTATTATGTTGGACATTCCCTAGGCTGTGCTGTCTTGTATATTCTACTCTCACAAAAACCAAAATATTGTACAAAAATTGAGACAATGGTTGCCATTGCTCCTGCGGTTTATTGCAGTCATCTAAGAAACAAATTAGTTCGGCATTTAATTACTCCAATAACAATTATTATGGTGAGCAAATAAAAGTACAGCTTAAGATTTCAAGTATTATACTGGCCTACTGCGCCCCCGATGCGGGCGGACCTTCATTCATCATTTAAAAACGTTTATTAATTCTTGCGACTTTTGAAATAAATTCTCGAATGAAAATCACAATTCTCAGGTTCTTAGTTTAAACCATCCCCAAATAGCTTCTTCGTTCCGTTTTCAATTTCACAAAAACCCAGACTGAAGCAAAACTCAATGAAGCGATTTGATCAAATGAGTTTCGATTAGATATTTTTTGTGAAGTTTAATTGTAATTATTAACTTTTCTGAAATGTTGAAATTTAATCAAAAACTTATATTTAATCTATTGGAAACAATGGTTCGAATGACATATTGGTCCCGTGCCAATCGGATGAAAGATACACATTTAAATTTTTTGACCTTTCAACGGTCATATTTTCGAAATTTGTATTTTTATTTATTTTTATTTGCAAACATTTCTTCTGCTTTATTAATAAGGATGATGCAGTAGCAACTTAATGTCTTTTTAGAGTTAAGTTGCTAACCAAGAATGCAATGGATAACGTAATTGCAGAATCGCTTGCATTTTTATTAGTTGATTATCTATATATATAATATCCCAGCGTGGATGTGATTTCCCTCACACGACAAGCGCAGTAGGAGCTTGCGTTGCCACTGAGCGTATTTGTACACTTCTTCTTTCTTGGTACGACGGACCGGGAACTAGAACCAGTACTAGAAAACAGATTTTCACTTTTAGCATGTAATTTATTTCTGGTACGACGGACCGGACTAGGACCGGACCAGTACTAATTTGTAGAAAGTATATTTATATTTTTAGGGTTTAATTTCTTGCTGGTACGACGGACCGGACTAGGACCGGACCAGTACTAGAGTACTAGAGTTTTTAGAAGACATTTCCATTTTTAGCATGTAACTTCTATACATTTATGTTTTCATCCAATTTCTGTTCGTCGCAGTGAGCAAAAAAAATACAGTGTGACATTGGAATATTATATAGATAAACGATGGAATATCTGCTGATCTCCAGGCCCCTTGGGGCCGGAATTCTAGTACTACCTATAAAAAGACTAAAGCTTCTTATACAATTAAAGTATTAGCAACCTTTTTTCGATGTTTAACTTTTTTTGTCCTTTAAAAAAGTTACAGGATTTTTGAAAAGTCATTAAATTGTTTATATTTTAATGTTATCAAATAACTTCTATTTGTGATTACAAAAATCCGGACAGAATTTATTTTTGACGAGCAATTACAATTTGCACAATTTTACAAAACTTTTCGAATTTCTTCAGCATGGTTAACTAAAAGCGACTAATATTTTCATAATAAGTAATAGACTCAACTAAAAAAAATTGAAGCGATTCTGGAATTATGCTTTACATTGTTAAATTTTTTGTATTTTTTTAGGGCAAAATGCGATATCTCTATCGCAGACCTACAGCAGCCCATTCAATTGCAGAGACTGTAAATAAAATTAGCCCATCGTGTTTAAACCAAAACAGGCTGACATATTGGATTATGAAAAATATCGGGTCACGGATGGGCGTTTATCGGAAGGAGCAAATCACCAAGGTAGAATTTACAATCGTTTCTAGTTACTATAAATTGAATCTTGAAGTTTCCAGGATTTGGTTAGATTCTAGATATTTATAGCTTTAAAAGGGTTTTTAGTCTAAAAAAAATAATTGAAATAACTATTTTCACAAATAATTAACCTCCATGTTCTGGACACAAATAATAATTGAAAGATTTTTTTAACTGTAGGAAGTCTGTTTAAACTTGGCTGCTCATAGTCCAGCATCTACTTCAATTAAACTCGTATCACACTTGTCTCAAGCAATATACACAGGAAAATTTCAACCTTATGACCACGGCCGATCTACAAACATGCAAAAATATGGACAAAATGCAGTGCAACCTTATGACCTCAACAAAGTGCAGATTCCGGTCGCCACTATATTTTCTTTATCGGATCAAATTTCCGATGCAAGGGTAAAACGATAGTTAATTGTTTTTTTTCAAACTTAAATATTATAGGCGTTTAAAAAATATTTTTTTCTAGGATGTAATCTATGGAGTTAATAAGCTGCCTGATCCAATTGAGCTCCATCTTGTGACAGAGTCGATTCTGGGTCATTTGGACCTAATGTTGAGCAAAGATGCTCCTAAAGTCGTGTATTCTAAAGTCATAGAAATTTTAAAGCGTCGTAAAGATTCGTTTCCTGAAAGTCAAATTTAAGTTTTATAATAAAAAGGATGTAAATATATTTTTAACAGCTCTTTTATTTATTGAAATAAATGCAAATTATATTTCTAATTTAAGCCAATTGACAATATTGTTTCCGAAATCAGACATCCACTGAATGTTTGAGGTAATTCGGGCAAGATAAGTTCCAATGTTAGGCATTTCGGGTTGAAGTTCTAAAGCATGTCGAGAAACTACTGCTTGAATCTAAATAAACAAAATTTAAAAATTTTAGAGCCGGAAAATGTGTGATTAAAATTAGTTTTTTTTAAAAATATAGTTTTGATGAACCTACCCTTTGCAATTCTGCGGGATATCTTGTGTAGGTGGCCAAAGTATTTATTATCGACGATATACCCGTTGCACTAATCCTGAAAATTTTCAATTGATAATAATAATAATGTTAGAAGTTTTAAATTCAGTCTGGGAAGTTTTACGTTTTATAGAACTGCAGAGCTATTTAAAATAGCCGGTTTATTTTATAACCGGAATTTTAAAATATCTGTTTTAATCGTCATTTAATACTTGAACTGGTTTAGTCAGGAGAACAACGATTTGGAAGTTATTAAATTTTTTAATCATTTTGAAGTGCTAAGAAATTTAGATTTAAGGGGTTAATTTTTTTCTAGATTTTTACAAAACTGCAGTCAAATGAATTAGACTGAAAAGTATTGTATCTTTTTGCACAATGGACAAAAAACTTAGAAATATCTGTTTTATTTGCACAATGCAACAACTTTTTAGTCCAGAGACTACGGTTCAAGCCCGGGTCGCCGCACGTTTTGCATTTGGTTTTCATGCAATATTGCACTTAAATATTCATTTACTATTTACTTAGTGAACAGTAAATTGATATTTAAGTGCAATGTTAACATCATGAACACAAGATGCAAAAAGTAGAAAGGGTTCGCGGTGACCCAGGCTTGAACCAGTCTAATATTATAAAGTCCCTAATTTATAAGTCACGTTTTTGCTAAAACTATCCCGTGTTCAAATAAAACAACTAAATTAGCGATATTTTTAAGATTATAATGTTTATAAATAAACTTACTTGTCCAAAACCTCGACAAATCTAGTCTCGAGAAGTGTGACAACTAAAAGTCGTCCATTTGAGTTCATCGCCACTCTTTGAATCAAAGGCACAATGTCAGCGGTTGGCACTGTCTCATCTTCTAATGCTTTGTCAACCACACTAAAAATAAAAAACATTTTTAACAAAAACATAATCTATTCTGTGTGTATTTCAAAATGTTTTTAATTTACTTTATATTAAATACCTTTGAAGTGTAGCTTGAGTATTAGAGCAGGCAAGTGCGTTCCTAATTAGTGTGTCGTTAGTTTGTTCATATTGTTCTAGAAGGAACGTATAGTCGGCGGCAGTTGTGGCGGCAACCGTGCAGTAAATTGAGGGTCGGATGTCAACAGGAACTCTGCAAAAAAAATTATTTTGAATAATTAGTTTAATAATTTTACATGTATGCAAAATGCAAAAAATCTATTGAAAAAATTACAGAATTTAAATTGAATTCGGATTGTTTATTTATGGAACAAGTCACCCTAATTGATTTTAAATTTGAATGGTTCGGATGTCTATCGGTCTAATTTTTAACCGATTTATACAATCTTAATCAATCAATTTTCCTAATTTTTCAATTTTTTTAAAATATTATAAAATATTGTTCTTACGGATTAACAGTAGGGTCGCTTTTCCAGAGTGTCACAAGTCGCAGAGCTTCGTTAACACAACCGAGCTCCTGCATTGGACAAGCCCAGTCGAATAATTGAACTCTGGTTAAAGTCCATAGGGGGTCTTCTTGTGGTTTTTGCTCGAATCCAATCTTAGCAAAAGCAGTTTGCACAACTTTCAGAATATAAGCCTATTTAAAATAGAAATAAAAATAGTGTTGATTGCAAGCATTTAAAAACTTTATCGCAATATAACGCTTTCTGAACTTTAACGAGTTTTAAACTAACTTTCTAACATTGTATGAATTTTTAAATTAAATACTAGATCCAAATTTTGTGCACCGAAAATAGGAATTTAACATTTCATTTTAAGTAGACAGTAAAAATAACAAAATGTAATTGTGCAAAATTTATTCGAAACTGATTTGAATAGTTTTAAATCTGGTTTTTTTCTCGATGAAAAAATACTTTAAGCAAATTTTCTACTGGGAATTATTTTCAAGAAATTCTAAAATGAAGAAATTAATCATATCAAAATTAGGTACAATTACATACCTTCAAAACATCGAATTCAGCTGGACTTGAGGTAAATAACTCGTACCCTTTACGAAGGTGCTTGAGGAATGGAACAAAAACATTGAAATCCGTCTCATTTGCAATGAACTTTGACATTCTTAGAGCTTCTTCGATGTTTAAATATTCTTTAAAAAACAAACAAAAAAAACACAATTTAACCTATAAATAAGACAACATTTTTTTTTTTAAAAGATTTTGTTTTTACTTTGATAAGCAGATGCAAAGTAGTCGTCGATAATCATACTTCGACTCCCGATACCAATACTGCTGATGTTAGCTTGAAGCTGAGCAGTCAGTAGAGATGCAAAGTGTTCATCGTACAAAACTCGGTAGTAACCTGGATTAAAAAACAACATACATTTTATTTTTAAAATATTTATAAAAAAAAATAAAAAACAAAACCAAATTTAAACAAATGAATGTAAAACTGTAAAAAATAGCAACGCCGTCTGCATTTTTTAACATCCGTTCTACAAATTAAAACAGCTCGATTTTTTTCAAAAAACTATTATGCTCAATGCTCAGTTTCATTTATATCGAAATTTCTTGGTGGATTTTTTTTAACAAATATTGGTCTTTAGATGATATTTCATGAAAAAACATGAATTTTTTTGAAAATGCTTTACGATTTGCCGCGCTAAGTTATTTGTAAAAAGTAGATTCTGTAGTTTAGATCGATGTTTAGTACTTACTTCTGCCATCAGGGTTAAGAACAATCCATTGACTAACATTGACTTGATGAGATGCAGAAATGACGTCACTATTAAGCCAAAACTTTGGTTGCAGATTGACCCCTTCAAATGACGGATTTGAAGCAGAAGCATAGGCAATTGGAACGGTCCATAAATGTTGCTCTTGTTGCTCCGTATTTCTCAAAGCAAGATTTTGGAACCTCACCTAATTATTTATGAACAAAAGAAACCTAACTTCAGTATTTGCATTATAGATTTTGTTTTACATTTATTTTTACCTGAGACACGTAAATAGTATTTGGTCCAGCATATGACAAATGAACTAAGGGGAAACTCGTTTGAAGCGTCCAGGTGTCCATTATTTCTTTAATTGTTTTGTTATTTGAAGGCAAAGCTGGACTATTAAATAGCACAAGGTATTCCATAAGATCTTCGAAAAGTGCGTCTTGATCTACGGCGGTATAGGACCTAATTTTTATATCAAAAATATTATTTTTTTGAATAAAAAACTGAAATAATTTTTTTTATAAATATTTTTTTTTACCTTTTGCGCAAATAATGGATCACAGCTTGTCGAAAAACTTCTTCTGAAAGAAAGGCTTCCATCATACCAACAAGGGCAGCTCCTTTGCTGTAATTAATTGTTGAGGGATTTTCTACAAATTCTGAGGTATTATTTCCATGAATTGGAACAGATTGTGGACCAGCGTCAAATTCCATGGCGGGTTGAGTGTCAGATGTGATTAGTCGATTCGTGGCTTGGAATTCTGGTTGGATGCTTTGCACTGAGGTGTATTCAAAATAACTTGCGAAGCCTTCAGTTAGCCACCAGTCGTTCCACCTGGTATATTTCAAAATAAATTTTAAAATAACATTATTTTATTAAAAATCGTTATAAACGACAAACAATGTCTCAGTGTCCCATAGATTTTCCTTAAATTTTGTCTTTAATCGTCCCTCAAAACCATACATAAACAATTAGCGGGACACTTAGAAAGGTTTTGACCTAAAACGGTGTTTTGTAAATATTAGTCAAAAAACTTCTTATTTAGATGATAAGAGCAAAAATTCAAAAACCTCTATTTCTACGATTTCTTAAATGATATTTATAAACGTAGCCAAAAATTAAGACAGACTTTTGACTATAAATTTGGGGGCAGAAATCAATGAATTTGAGACAATCATAAATCAAAATTTAACCAAAATCTTTATAATTGTTCTTATTTTCGTAAAGCTTTTCGTTTTCTTTGTTTTCTTCTATCAGTTATAAGAAAATATTACCATTGATGAGTGACTAAATTGCCCCAGTATTGATGAGCAAGTTCATGTCCAAGGATGCTAGAACTTCGGAACTTTTCAGCTATAGTGTTAACTCCTTCCAGATATGACAGGTAGATCATTCTGTATGTATTTAGACCCTAGGAGAAGAAAAAATAAAAATTTATATTATTCAATCAATCAAGCATCCTTAAGACATCTAATTTAGCAGTATTTTGTATGTATTCACCCAATTTTCCATCGCTCCTGAAAACAGAAGAACAAAAAACAATATTTAAACGTGTTCATATTTATTGAAAAAGATGTTAAAAATATATAACATAATGCAACTTGAAAAGATTTTCCATTTGGGTTTTTATAAGGCTTTAGCGGAACTACCGAGTTTTAAAAATGACTTCTAGCCGATATTTCGTGATTTAATGGGATTTTTAAACAACTCTAAATCCCACTATGATAGAGAAATCTGCTGTAATGGGAATTTTTAAGATTTAAAAAATACACGCAATTCACGTGCAAATCTTTGAGAACGTTTAACTTGAATTCTTTTGTAACTCGAATTTTTTAAACATACCAGCAGCAAAGTCAGGAATCGCAGCTAGATCCATTTTAGGAAGTTCATATTCAATCTCAAAATATTCTTCTAAATGCTTAAGAAGTCGAGCCCCTGTTTCAGCTGCGTAAATTGCAGCCCCATTTTTCATCTCCGGAGCAGGACCCCAAACCTATCAGTCAATTAACAAAACTCTTAATAAAACTCAAAAAAACATAATTTTTTCAGAAACAATTGTTTTTTTAAATTATTTATTTTTCTTACGCTGACAGGTTTAGTAGGATGAAAAAGATCAGATAGGGCAGTTTCGTTTGTGAAGTCAGAGACAATAAATGCGATAACTGTGGCAGGCATCACTGGAGTTGGATTATATCGATCCCAAACCCAACCTGGCAGTCCGGTACTAAAATAAATAGTTTAAAACAATAATAAATTAGATCCTACCAAAAATATTTTAAATTAGTGAAAAAAAATATTGCCGATTTATTAGCTCGCTGTTAAAAGTTAGATTGGAACTTATGATTTCAGCCTGTCTCTTCGTAAACTTAGCATAAATCGTAAATTTAGTTTCATTTAGTTCAATTCATTTAGTTTTAAATTTAATTCATGTTTCAGTATGAATTTAGTCCGTTATTGTTCTACGGTTTAAAAAACACTAAAGTATAATTTTTAAAATGTATCATGGTAAGATTAAGGTCCTTACATTGGTTCTGTAGCCCGAATATCCATGTTGGATAATGTGTGATGATTTAATTGTCGACCGACACTGATCTCAAACGAAGCTTTTTGATTCGGTTCATCAAAAGATGGAAGTGTCTTCCGGAATGCTAACGTTCTGCTGAATTGAGTTGTAGCCAACCATCTGAAATAAATTTTAAAAAATGATTTTCAAAAAGCTGTTGTATTTTTACATAAAATTTGCCCAGGATATTACATTTTCAGCCTGGGATATTATTAAGGGAATAAATGTGATTTAGTAGGATTTTATTGCGTTAATTTGGAAATCATAAGAAAATGTAAAAAAAAAAATACTTAGTTTAATCTAATTGCATTTCGATTTTTTATCTGACCTTGCCCACAAAATCCTAATGTAAACACCGAAGTACACTACTTAGACAGCTTAATTTTATTTTGGTATTTTTTGTTTTAAATTTAAAGCTTATTTTTATTCGACAAACGGACAAAAAAATGGTGAAGCTATAAACCTATAAACGGGCTAAAATTAATGCTCACCTTCTTTCTCCAGCCTCAGTCAAATAAGAGCTTCTGTAAAGTCCATTCATGCGTTCAGTTGGATCCGGGATTCTTGCAGCGTATTCAATATAAATGTCATATCGGAGTCCAACAAAAAGTTGCTCGCCAACAACAATTGTGAATGTTTGGTTTTCTAATTGAAAACTTGTGCTTTGAATTGTGAGCAAGGAGTTCGGATTTGCAGTTGGCCAAACCTATAAAACAATAATATTCAAAAATAATTAAATTGAAACCAGGTTTGAAAACCCAGTGATAGTAGAATTTTGAGATTTCCGGGATATATTGACAAACACGCTTATGTAGTAATACAAATGGTTAAATCCTCCATAAAAATATTTTTAAAATAAACATTTTCGATAATTAGAATTAACGGTTTACAGATGTCTTGCTGGTAGGAAACTGGGATTTTGTTGGATTTAATGTGAAATCGTAAGAACATTTCAAAAATAGTTATTTTATTGACATTTTTCTTCTAATTTGGTTGTAGTTGTATTTTTAAATCTGTAACTCTAAGTATTTTCTGGTTTTTAACTGTTATTACATTTATGAACTTGTCATTAAATCCCAATAGGATAAGAAATGTAGATCTAAACTGGGATTTATTAAATTCATTCATTTTTTTCTATCATTTTAATTTCTAAGACCTGAAACTTCAAGACATTTTTTTTTTCTCGAATAGATCATAAAAATCCTTAAAAAATTAGCTAACCTTGACAGAAGATTCTGTGATGTTGAGTTCAGCAGCATGCAAAACTAATGAACTAGTTTCTTCCAGACATTCCACCGTAATCTGTACTTTCCCAGGTGCTGTAAATTGTCCCTCCTCTCCTTCATTTATGATCGGTCTAATCTCCAAATTATAATGTCGTGGTACAATTTGATTCGGGAGTCGAAATTTTGGTTCAATAATCGCCCTAAGACTTGCAGATTTCTCTGAAAAATCTCGAGATCCTAGATCAAAACTTCCAAAGGTATTTTGTAAAGGTGATATACCAAAAACCAATGAAATTTTGGCCGAGAAAATGGCTAAAAAGCCTAAAAATTTCAGGAAATTCTGCATATTTAACCAAGAGTATTTAACGAAGGTGAACTGAACACTAAAAACTGGAATTTGTGTGGCTTAAATAATGAACTTGAGAGTATGCAATTCACACAAAATATTTCAAGATAAGCTCAAATCAAATGGTTTACTTCATGGAATAAACAATTAGGAAGATTCACTTTAATAACAATTGGTATTATATGATGAAATATTGTGATGCTTTTAATAATCTCGTTTTTATCTTTATTTGGTGGATTGAATTGCCATTGGATTTGGTTTTGCGGACGTGACAATAAAAAATGTAAGAATTCAGGGTTAACCCAAAGTGTGAACTGACTGATAATACAAATATTGTAATGTTTATGAGAGGCGCAATTGAAATGCAAAGGTTGCTTCTTACGTGATTGTAGTATCCAGTACATATCATTATGTTCAGTAGGGAAGTATTATAATTTTTACCTGAACTAAGGTGTAAAAATAAATCCAATTTTATGTAGTTTTTTTACCACAAAATCAGGATTCGGATAAAACAAAATTTTCATCAGAAATAGGGACTATAAATCTATACAATTGATGAGCAGATATAAAATTCCATGTGGAAAACGATGGCAATAAATTTCCAACAGTTGTTTATAAGCATATAATAAGAAGAAATAAAGTTGAATTTTTATTTAATCAATAAATAAATAAATTTCCTGAAAGCTCGTTTTTGTTAAATATCCCTAAATGTATTCCTTATTGGAGGTATAAAGTTTGATAACTCCAGACTGAAGTATCTCTTTTTTTAAACCGATTTCTACATGAACTATTTCATTGTTTTTTGTTAAAAAAACATTCGCCGACATTCTGTTTCTTGTTAAAATCGGTCCTCTCTTTCTATTCTAAGTCGACTTAAAAAGAATGGTTTGGAACACATTTTTTGGTAGCTATATTTAGCACGCACCCTTTTTACCTGAAACGACAGGGATATTTAAGCTTTTTCTGATGATTTAAACAAATTTTTTTGTGAATTAATTACACGATATTCTATTTATGTTGACAAGAACCAATATTTTCTTGTCAACTGGCACTAAAATAAACCTTTATCAAACGAAGTCACCATAGAACGAATATATTTACTACATATTTTTTCTAAAGTATGAGATGTAATTTACCCGTAAAATCCGAATTAATTATTGTAAGTATCAATTTTTTTTATTTTGACAGTAAAAATCCAAAATTATTTTGTTTATGTTTAAACCACTAATTTAGGGTTGTACAAATGCAAATACATGTACGATATGTATAACTGACCTACACTTTGCTTTCAAAAGAAACATCCGAATTTAATCTTTGATTATATTTTACTAACCAATCCGAATTAAAAAGTTTAATCAAAAGTTTACTAGTACATAATTTTATACCGCCGCCGTTTCACCATGACTAGGCAACTTAATCAGACTATCATAACCATAATTTTTTTAAGAAATGAATTAGGCTTAAGAAACAAGACAGATCAGCTTGTTCTAAATCTGGAATTATAAACGAGGGTCCGTCAGATGCTCTGAATTCTAAAGATTGTACAATAAGGACTCGTTCTCCATTTATATAAATTAATCATACACCGAGTAAGAATACAATTGACAATGGTACTAAATTACACATTTTGGTAAATAAGAGCAGAATTAAGTTTAATACTGGAATAAATTTTATGAGCACAACTTTTATTATATGGTTTAACCGGGTTATATCTATATACGAGAAAGAAGCATGTCAATCTATGTATGTGTACATATTGATTAATGTTCTAATCTAAAACGAATACATGCCTACAAATAAATGATTTTTGGACGTTAAAGTAGTTTATACAATTTGGTTTAATATTTTACAGATCTGCCGAATCCCAAAAGTAATTATTCAAAGCTCAAGTTAAAAAAAATAAGTTTGATGCTGCTAACACACACATGTATGTTGAAGAAAAACAAATCCTGTGTTTTTCGTTAGCGTTAAAGTAACAGAAAATTAAAAGAGAATATGAAAATATATTAAAATACGGTTCTTCAGCAGAGATAACTTATGTTGAAGGAGGTAACCGAATTAAGCTATCGACATCAGGATTTTGACAATCCGCTTGAATAGAAGCTAGATCAATGAATTGCACCGCAGCAAAAATTTCACCCGGTCTAGTCTGGTTAATATTGTAGGATTTTGGATTGTTTACAGATGCTAGAGGATTAACCATAGCATAACATGTGGCTGGTGTCACACCATTTGTAGGATTGACTCTAATAGAAACCTTAATTATTGTTCGTAGCTCATTCGGATCTCCAGGATTTGCAGGATCATCATCAGTTTGGGATGTAATTCTAAAAGATCCAACAGTAGGTAAGGAAATGGTGAATATCGTCATAGGATTAAATGATGCTGTTGGTAATGTAGGTACTTTAAACTCTCGTCCAGCATAATTAATTTTCTCATAGAAGGTGACACTACGTTGGCTAAGATCTTCGGGTCCTAATATTCTGTATGATAATTTTCTGGCATATTGCGTACCATTTGTACGAGTAAAAGGTAAGCATGAAGGAATCCTTAGGTTTGATTGGTTCATTTTACCCGTGCCTTTGAGAACCAGTCCGGTTTTTGTTACGCTATGTTCGAAATTCTTGAGATCATAAAATTGCCATCTGCATTAAGAATTGCATATATTTTTATACATCGATTTTATATATGTATGTAACATAGTTACTGTTAATTAAACTATATAGCTTCAAACGACAAACTACACAAGAGTAATCGCCACATCCCGACTCCGAAATTCGAAAGCGTATTTAAAAAACGTGGTTATGTTTTTTCAATTGATGTGTTTTGATAAATATAAAAAATCGTTTTTTAGTTTTTTGACGGATTTTGATGAGATTATGTATTTTGGATCTTAAACATATTGCCACATACCAAAGATTTTTTCATTAAAACCATCCAACAATTTCAAAAAACGGGAAAATCTGGGGAATATTTGTCTTTGAAATACTACAAAGTATTTATTAGATCCAAATAAAATTTCTAGTGAGTTTAATTGTAAACAACAACGAAATATCGAGGAAACGATGAACTAAACTTTCTGCAGGTTCTCGTGTAATTAGTATTTTGAGGC
Source organism: Vertagopus arboreus (assembly GCA_034698485.1). Taxonomy (NCBI): domain Eukaryota; kingdom Metazoa; phylum Arthropoda; class Collembola; order Entomobryomorpha; family Isotomidae; genus Vertagopus; species Vertagopus arboreus. Next base: position 34,189 of record JAQGBQ010000149.1, read on the forward strand.
TAAGTTTTCTCTGAATATTGATTTAATAAATTAACTTACGTTCCCTCAACACAAACCCGGTTTAGATTTGGTTTTCTGAGAAAGTTTATCAAGTTTGTATATGTGGACATGTCAGGTTGTTCAAAATCTCGAATTGTAAATACGGATCCGTCGGCAGCTTCGAATTGTAAAGATTGAATGATTGGGACTCGTTCTCCATTTATGTAACTTAAAAAACTATTGAGTAATACAACAACACAATATGCCAAAAAATGGGTCATTTTAACAAAAAAAAAGAGGAATCAGGTTTAACTATATTATTACTTAGTGCTCACTGAATTGACTTCAGAATTTTATTTATTTTGATACATTTGGATAATATGTTTGGAATAAGGGCATGATAATCAACCCAAATTGTTTACTTTTCTAATCTATATCAAATACTACATTCTGATACACTGACTCATGGTGCATGGTAAACCTTTTACTACTTTTGGAAGCATTATTTATACAAGATTCAATAATTTCATGTAGTATATACTCCGATTCTACATTCAATGATTTTAAAGCGTTCAGATTTTATCTTATAAAATGTACAAAACTTTGACTTTAGTAGATTTCATTTTTTAAAAATTATGGATTTTTCAACGGCCTAATTTAGTTTAAACGTATTTATATACCTTATTCCAATCATTGGGAACTTTTATATCAAGGTTTGAGTGGATTTTTTATTCGAAACAAGGAAGTTATAATCATATAACTTCATTTTTTAAAATTAAATTGTGCTTCTTGTTGTATTAAATCCTATAGTGCTTTCTATTTTATGAAATCACTAGTTATAGAGACCCGGAAAGCCGAGCCTCTATAAGTCAGGGGGAGGAGTCATGAGAGCATGTTTGGAGACGCTAATACAATTAAATTGCTACCCGGGATGTAACGGTTCGAATGATGTTTTTCCCGTCCAAATCAGATGAAAACTAAGAACTTGATCTTTTTATCGTTTTAAAGGTTAGAGGTCAATATTATGAAATTTTTGTTGAAACAAAAGTTATTCTATTTTAAACAATCGTTCGAAAGCCGGTAGTCCTGTCCAAATCGAACGAAAACCAGACAATTGACGTTGTTTACCTTTTAAAGGTCAGGGGTCAACATTTTGGAAATTTTTTTTGTTGCGATCTTTTGACAATGCGCTTGTAATAATGTATTCGGATTAAAAATTAGATGGGTGGTTTTGGAGCAGTTTAAACTGACTTCCTTTCTTCTAGACATTTCTTGTCTTTTATGTATATGGCTTACGGTACATATTGTTGCAATCAGCTTATTACGTACTAGAAAAGCCCGGGACACTCCGTGTCCCTCTTAGCTTCCTATTTGACAGATTCCTATCTAATTAACCCTTTTTATAAGATACAGATAGATGCAAAATTAATACCGTCTTAGAGTGTGTTTAATTAATCTCGTGCCAACAAATTACCAATTAACCCCGTACAGTCGTAGTGTACTTACTAAGTTAGAGATGTCGCATGCATTGTCATTCCAAAAGGTGAAGTTATACAAAAGTCTCGTGATAAATTATCAGTCAGCTGTATTGCTTTGAAATTGCAGTGACCTGTTTTTGTTTGAATTTATTAGATAGAAGGATACTATATTTTGTTAAGAATTTAACTTGATCTTTTGTCCAGTATTTAGAGTCATGAACTAAAAAGTAGACCATTTGACCCACATCTGCCTGTTGGGAAGATAGTTATGACCTAATCGACGAATTATAATTTGAAAAGGTTCACTCTTGGGTTGTTGCGTGTGAAAATTAGTTATGTACCTTTCAATATACCAAGGAGCAGAAGGCGCATTCTGTGAGTAAAATAGGAAACCCAGTTCTCATCGATATTGCATTTGAAACAACGTTAGTCAGTCTTTGTCCCTTAATTACAAAGGTCACAGGTCAAATTTCGAAAAACAAAAATCTTTATGCCCACCTAGATTTTTGAGGCTATTTTTAGAGCTATTTCGCATGAAAATTGGTTGAGTAGTTTTGGCGTGTATAGAAATTTACTTCGCCCGTTCATCCATGCAATACAATCTTATTATATAGGATAATTAATGCCTTACATAGTGGCCTATTTTGGCGAGCTTTTTTGTACGGTTACAACTTAAAACTGTTTTTATTAAATGCTTCAATTACTAAACAATATTACCGTAAATTGCTATTTAAATCCCCTCCCAAAATTAATCCCCCAATTTTTTGATAGTTTGAAGCAATAACTCAGCTATGAAATAATTCCCCCTTCAAATGTCGAAAAAAGTGCGAAATGGTAAAAAAAAATAACCTTTTAATCTAATCAAAAATAAAAAGTCGATAACTGTATAGTAATATTATCATATAATGCAAAAATTGGTTAACTTATTGGAATAAATTATACACAAAAGGGAGTAATACCAAGTCAAACTTTGTAAAACAGACTTTCAATTATTAATTACGGAATAGCTCCCCCCATTTTTGAAGGTTTGAAATATTAACTCCCCCGGGGGATTTTAATAGCAATTTACCATAATCTATGACTAGCTTCAATACAATCAGTAGATGTACTGAATAAAATCGGACATATTAAAGTACGTTTAAATAATTCATTATTAGCTCGCCATTGAAAATGGGTTGCGAGCTTATGATCTGCCGCTGTCCGTCCGTCCGTCCGTCCGTCCGTCCAACATCCATATATAAACACATTCCCAGAGGAATCAGTTTGGAATCACTACAACAAACTGATTCTAAAAATATTTTTTGTCTTTATAAAAGCATATCATTGGAAGCCATTTCAAATATAAAAATGTACTAACAATTTGATTTGATCAAACAACCATATTAATTTCATTAATTCTACTGTGCATTGCTTATATAGTAATTCAATACCTTTGAAAGCTATTTACGAATTTGAAAAAGTACTAGAAACCTTATAAATGAATTATTGTCTCATTAATTTAATTCATGAATCAATTACTGCTTCTATTCTTTTGTGTTTAGATAATACCTTTTTCATTCATCATTTACTGTTTCTTTACTATTGTATTTATGTAATAGCTTTTTAATCAATTAATATCTATTTCTTTAATTTTTTATTTATATATTAATATTTTAATCAATTACTTACTGCTGCTATACTTTGGTATTCATGAAATACATTTAATTCCATTGGATATTATGTATGAATCAATTACTGATTCCCAACTTTCATACTTATATAATACATTGGATTCTATTAATCAGCCTCTGCGTCTTTACTATTGTGTTTATATAATACGTTCTTAATCAGCTAATTACTGCTTCTATACTTTTGTATTAACATAAAACATTTATCTCTATTAATCAATTAGTTGACTGTATACATATATTACACTTTTAGTTCGATTAATCAGTTACTGTTTCTATTATTTTGTATTTGTATAATACT
>JAQGBQ010000150.1:0-37546 GCA_034698485.1 Vertagopus arboreus
ATAGATTCATTCAAATCTGAAAATAGAATAGGAAGTCATGATGTTATGAATGAGAAGATCCTCCTATTGCAGATGACAATAAGTCTTTTAAGTTAATAATAATAAATAATACGACAGAATGAAGTACTTATGAAAACAGAAGAATGAATGAAGGAGTACATCGGATTAATTGCTCCCTGTGAGTCTTTTGTACTCATTTATCATTACTTATATCCTTGATTCATTGTATTGAGATTCAGCAGGCTTTTAAAATGTAGTGAGCGACTCTCAGTAGTCGGGTTGAATGGGATTAGCTGAATTATGCTGTGAGTTGCCCTCTTGACATTCATCTCCCAAGGTGAATGAAAAACAAAGGAATTAACACCTTTCAAGTATATGATTACCGTATTAAGAATTAGCGGTAGGAAATATATTGACAATTGAGCAAATTATATTTACAAATTAAGTTGTATCGTAATTGTGATTTTGATTTAAGTTATTTTTATTTTAAGTGAGGATTTGTGTTGCGGCTAAGTGCATTATTAAATTGCAATTGTTGAAGCATTGTTAAAGTTGTCAAATATTTCATGTAGCAAGGCCAAGGAGGTCTTAATTTCCAATGATGATGAGGATGAAACAAGGGAATTGGTATTGGTGGAGGACTTTGATTAGTATTGTTCTGAAAAGATTGGTGCAATTAAGAAAAGGAATTGGTCTGATTGGCATTGCTTGTAATTATCAAGCGGAAATTAGGATTTCTCCTTACTAAGGAGTCCTTAATAAGACTAGTATTTTTGTGGATAAAAATCAATGGCAAACAAGGTACTTTTTTAATGTGCATAAGTTTTGGAATTAAAACTTTATTTGACGTTATATTTGCGGATTAAGTCTAATGTTGTTTTGTGTCCAAACGGTCAATGTCAAACGGTAGAGTCACAGTTGAAGTCTGAATAGATTAAAGTAGAAATATTATTTAAGATGTCAAAATTGTCCAGGGGATTAAACTGATTAGGGGAGAAATTAAACCGTGCAGAAGATGATTAATTCGGAAGGATATAAAACATGAAGGAAGGCTTTTATTTGTCACATAAACTGAACAGAACACAACGTTTAACTATATTGTGGCCACCATTGTCTTCAAAAATGGTAAAATATGCCGTGACATGGTCGTGAATTAATACCGCTTGTTATTCTGACAAAGCGACTAGGATTTGACAGTAATTATCGCGTTCTCTTGAGTGTCACAATGGCTCATGTGACTCAAGTAGATTTCATGGATGTCGTTTACTTATTGTAGGATTTGATACTGGTAAGATGAATAGGGCAAAGAAATAGGTTAGTGACTGGATTAAATAGAAACGACGTGGACTACAGGGAACCGACTTTTAGTAGATAATCTTTGATAAGAATCGGATCACGGAAGGAAAAGTGCATGAACTCAAAATTGTAGAATATTAAAAAAGAAAAGAAATGAATAGCCTTCTACTCATCTCTAGTAAAAGTACTGCGTCGTAATGAAAAGGTTTTAATTTTTGGTAATGATAAGCCAAGAGGTTATTAAACGAGTTGTAGTAGAGCAGATGTGTAATAATGATAGCATGATACGTGCTATTGTTGATTATTGCCCAGTCCTGATTTGAGATTATCATGATGATGGGGATCAGGATTCATGCCCAAATTGCAAGAAATGGTTGTTTGAATGGGATTCAATTTCACCTCAAGGAACAGAGTCATCATCAATGATTGACTACGGAATTAAGGAGGATAAGCTTGGAATTTTCAATGTAATCCTATTCTTCTTTTTGTATTCTTAAATCTTGTCCAATACTATCAAGAAGACTATTACAACCTAAGCAAAGTTGAAGTCGATCTGTTTTGCAAAAAAATGCCCAAGTTTTTTTCCAAAGGTCGTGACTGAAGGGAGGATCGTGTTACAATTACTTCCAAACTAAAAATCTAAAAGCCAAGCTAAAATATGAAAACTTTTTAAAACCCCTGTTGCCTGTGGGAAAATGAAAAACAGTAGTTTTTTTGTATAATTATTGAATGGTTTTGTTATGAAAAAAAAATTGCCACGTTTTAGAGTGGTTTTAAATTTTTAAACAAACTAGATTTGAAGGTTGGCGTGTTCTATTGCATTTTGGGCTTTTATTTCGAATTTGGATCGTTATTGAGTGTTGTAGGGGAAAGATTATAATTTTTATAATGTCTTGTTTTGATTTGTTTTGAAGCGTTTTGAATTAGAATTTGGATAACTTCCCAAGGTGGTGTGGGAAAAAGAGAAGATTGAACTGCAGTTATTTGTTCGTAATTCTAGTAGTGTTTTGATAAGATATTTGTATAAGGATATGTTTTAAGAGGTAGGTCTACTAAAAATATATTAATAGACCTGTGGAGGTGGATAATGAGTAAGCTGAAATTTATAGCTGTACGTCGCCGTACTTTTATTGTTTGAATTATTTCGTATTTGTTTTAAGAACTTGAGGTTTTGTGGTTTTAGAAATGATGAGAATAAATTAGGTGTATTGTTATTTTTTGCGAGCACGAATTTAGTCCTATTGTTTTAATAGGATTTCCACAATGGCTATTATAAAATCTTTTAACTTGGTATAAGTATCCAAGTCGGCTTGTGACAAAATGGGCAAAATCTTGTAAATCTTGTACTCAAGCATGGAATTTAATTGCATTGTTTTTGATTAAAGGTTTATATATTTTTTTTAAATGCACTTAGGTTTTTATTTTTTTAATGGGACCGTGAAATTATGGTAGGGTAAATTATTATTGATTTATAATCGCCAATTGTTTGGACATTAAGATTTTATGTTTTGAAGGCGGACATATATTTTTTAATTGTTAACGGTGTTTGAATAGAATTGGAATTATTTCTTTGAGTAATTAGATAACTGTTTTAAGGTGATTATTTGGCATATTTTTTCGCACCCTTTACTTTATTATTTAATTGTTGTGCACGTCACTCTGTATATGTAAATATTTTGTGCATGTAGTATTTGGGGGACTAAAAAAACTGGAATAACTTGAAGTATCGTAACTCATTAGAATTAAAGTTTTGAATGTTTAACGTTTTGAAATTGTAATTCATGAAAATTAAGATGAATGATCAGTGATTTGGTTTGTCTTTAGTAGTATGAGAATTTGGAAAGGAAAGGATATTAGGAAGGTAATTAGTTGTAGATAATTAGTTTTGGGTTAGAGTAATTACTTTGCATTGTTCAACAATAAGGAGTGAGTTATTGTGAGATTAAATAGAAATAGACATGGGAAGTCGTGACCGCAACTTATTTAAATACATTATAGACATATATTATTATTAATTAGTTATTATAATATTTAAACATATTCCTGATGAAGACAGGCTACTCTAAATGTATATAAATGTGTGCCATTTGGAAATGTGAATTTCTACCTTAGCTTTCAGCTTGGTAGTTTATCTAAAAATGCATTTGAATTGTCTTGGAGAATTCATTACGGATTTATATATAGCTCGGGTTACTTTTGATGACTTTATCATGGCAATCTGGAAAAACAAAATGAAGTTATAATTTAGCTTTTAGCTCTACGATTGATTTAACCTTGGTTGGATTTCAGTTGGATAAATCAATGAGATTTATGTTGAAGGTACATGGAAACTGAATAAAACATGCCTACTCATAAGAAGTTGAGATTAATCAGAAGCCGTGGAAGATGAGATGGATTGATGAAGACTAATAGAAGTAATTGAATTACATATCCCCATGGATTTAACCAGGCCAGAACTTCCGTTTTGTGTTGTTCTGTCACTCCTGGGCGTTTTGGACGTTAGGGATAACTTATAAATAAATAGCTAGGTTGTGTGAATGGGAAGTTTAATTTTGATCAGAATACGTGGTAGCTGAAGTCAACATTTCACGCTTCCCTGACTACTGAAGGATCTATTCGTTTATATTGGATTTTGTGGACAGAATAAGCTTATGCCATGGTTCTGAAATTGGCACTACATGGTTGAGTAGCTGAGTTTTTAATACCCGACTACAAGAATCTAGAAGAGCTGCTGCTAGAAGAGTTGCGTTAGAACAAGAGGTCTGCAATATCGATTTTTCAGCCGGCGAATTGGGTCGAGATTTCTTCGTCCCTCGTCCACCGATCTGAGGTGTAATTGACCTGAAAAAGTAGGATGGTTTTGGCTTCATAAACTTCTGCAGTTTTTGTTCTAGAGTTTGAGCACAATGTTGTATTATTTTAGACGAGATCAAAGATGTGGAGAGTTGCAGTTGTAATTCAATATGTTTCTAAAATGACAAGCCAAGAACAGGTTGCTATTGAATCTTTCAATGTCTGCTGAGTTAAAAGTCACCTGAGGACTCCTAAAAATATTTCTAAAGCTAGGAATGTCACTAGTGTTGTAAATTAAAACTGATTAATTAACCATCGATGGGCTATCCTATTTCACTTCAATAGTAGTTGATGATTTGAAATATAATTGATGATCATGCATAATTATGTTAATTAATATCACATAAGTTATTGAGCTGATTTAAGTTTAGCTAAAGATTATAAAGCGCATTGATTCGTTAATTTTGTTAAGCTGAATTAAACAATGTGAAGCAAAAAAGACAAGAATAGCGTGTGACATTTTGGATTTACTACACTTTCCACATTCTCCAAGTGATTTCTTAGCTATTAGATTATTTCTGTAGTTGGTTTTTAAGTTTGGCCGGATTGCATGACAAAATAAATTGAAGTGGTTTAAAGTCATAACCCTTATTTATGTAGTGCATCCTTATGCTTCTTGATAAGAATGACACGATGAATTGATAAGGAACGTTTAGAAAGTCTACCTATTTTACCTTAGTTTTGTCCCTAATTAATGAACTCCGTGTTTGTTGGTTTGTCAGTTTGTTTTTTGAAACAGGATTTTCCCATTTGATTTCCTAAATTGTTAATAAGATTCTTTGTTGGAATGGAATGAAATTAACCCTCGCATGTTTTCTCTTATGTGCATCCCTAATATGAATTTCCAATTTTATGTCGACGAGGAATACATGCATGTGAATGCTGTATGCAAAATATTGATTGGAGACTGAATCAATGATATTCATAGTTCTGTATGTATTCCTGTGGTGATTCTCGAGTTATTATTTATCGACATTGAATATCACTAAACCCACCCCCTATCATCTTTATGAGACCCATGTGACAGATGGAAAGTCATTTCGGTCTTTATTTCTCTGCTATATTGGAGCTTTGAAGCTGCCCAAAGAACTTCCTTATTGTATTAACTATTCACGATATTATTCATTGAAGGATTTAACATTTCGACTGAAGGCACGGAAGGAAGCCCTTGTCCACAATTCTGTCAATTCGTGGTATAACAACTTTAATCAAACGAATACTATTCTCGTCGGGATATACCTTATATTTATATTAGTCCCACCACTGCACTATCGTCTTATTTTTTGTTCCATAGTCTTTTTTATTTGGACATTAGGGATGGCAGGATAGAAAGTGGGAGATATACATAGACGAGGACGATGTTAAAAAAAGTCGGACAATTCTATTGTTCCGTGTTCAGTATTCATTCATCATTTGAATAAACTTGTGGTGAAAGCTAGAAAGTTAGAAAAACAGTTACTACAGCAGCCTGTCCGTCTTCGGAAAAGTTGGAAGTGTTTTGAGAGGTTTTAGAAGTTTGGCCCTCTTAAAAGAGATTATCAGGTTATAAAATCTTTAATGGTAGTGGTAAACAAAGTTTTGAATAGCAATTTGCGATTAGAAACAGTGTAAATGGTTTCATTTTTTTTGCAAACGTCTTTGTCAATTGAGTCGATTAACTTTCCCGTTTGATGTTTTATGTTAGGATATAAAGGATATGGCAGAGGCTGTGATCCTTCATCATAATTGGGATTGGGATGACAGCAATTTGGTAAATTGTAGGAAAAAGTGTAATTCCATTAAGTACAAAAAAGAGTGCAGTTATTTCAAGTTAGGAGATAAAAAGTGTCCATTGTTGATTGTGTTAAAGTCTTTTAAAGTTGAATGAAGTTGTTGTAGAAAACTGCAAAGAATTACTGCAGTTTTTTTATGGCAAAGGTTGAAATGAATCATTGATCTCTTTAACAGAGGGTAATAAAAGTTACAAAAGGTGCATCTTGATGTCTCTTTTTAAGTGCAATGAATCAGATCAGAGAATGGAGCGTGTTTCCTATAATGCAGAATTTTGGGTGTTGGTTTGGTTGAATTTTCTTGTTTGCTAGTGTCAAACAGGGACGTCTCTATTCTCCGTTTGGCTTTCACTCGATCTAGTTTTTTTTTGCAAAAATTATCGCTAAGCGATTCTGAGTTTGATAGACTCGTAGCACGAGCTCAAGCTGATTGGACTGGGTTTAGACAAAATAATGGGTGAGATGATATGTTATTCTATAGGGATTTAAAATTGATTACCTGTGTGTGTGTCATGTATTATTATTGAATTGTTTCCTTTCTATATAAGATTATTCTTATGGGATGGCATGTAGGTTATTTGTGAGAGATTGTAATTTTTCAAATATTATTTCTTGAGAACTTTTTAAGGCTGAGGAAGGCGTTGTTATTGTCGGAGGTTGGAGTATAATGTATAATTTATTCCCATGCAGTCATGCGATTCGGTCTTTTGTAGATTCCGTCTTTTTATCCTTGCTTTTTAAAGAATTTGAGACTTTTGAGAGTTGATCTAGCTTTGATCAGACAAGAGGAGAACGCGTAGTTTTGTGGCTGCAGATCCCATCAGAGTGTGATGTCTTTATTGTTTGAATTACCTACCTTTAAAAAATTTAGGTTTGGGTTTCATATTTCTTTCAGTGTGTCTTTTTAAATTTTAATATTATATTGAAGAGCGGTTTTGTGGGAGAGTGTTCATCAAATCCATAAGTTTCATATTGTTTTGTGAGTGTTTCTAGTTTAAAGTTTGTACCTGTACCTGTTGGCTATTTGAATGCCGGTAAGAAGCTGCACATGTAGAAAGGTGGGCGAAATTTCGAGGATATTGCCGTGTACTATTTTCACTAACTTTTTTTATGTTTTTTTTTCTTCTTACTATTGGATCGGCTGGGTTGGGTCATTTTTTATCCACGAGCTGAGGAAGGAAGGAGATCAGATTACGTTGATAATGATAATGATAGCTATTGTGCATGAGGTGCATAAGTACGGCTTTGTGAGAAAAGTACTGCAATAAGTGGGGGTAATAAAAATCATATAATATTATTTGATTGAAGGAGTTTTATATCTATTGAAGTTTGAAGAGTTGAAGACTAAGGATATCGAGGAGAAGAGGCGGCTCTATAGGATTTCATGGTGTCTATATAATTTCTTCAAGTACTTTTAGAGATTCTTTTACAATAGAAGAATTATAGATAGAGTGCTTCCATCACCGATATGGTCATAATATTTATAAGAACATTTGTCAAGTTTCTCGTTAGTACGGAAAAAGTGTGGTCGAAATTGTATTGTTTTATAGTGTGTTCTACATAGACTTGAAGAAAGGCCAGGTGTGGATGATGTTTATTGTCATTTTTAGGCCAGATGTAAATTTCTGGCTTTGAGTGGTTCTTCTGGAATATTTTATTACCTGTGCTTGTGGTTCTGGTGCCGTTCCGGGTTTCCTAGATATCCATATCAGATCATTGGAGAAATGTTTTCAAATGTTATCATCCTGTAACAATCAACAAGAAAATTGAATCGAATTGAAATCAATGACTTTAAATTTGTGCAGGAGAAATATGATAAGAATGTTGATGTCGTGTCATTTATGCGATTGCATAACATTTAGTCATACTGTAGGTGACTCATTTTGAATATTTTTATATTTAAATAGAAGTTCGTGTGCGAAACGAGCTTTTTTGGCAACACGAGAATATGAGACTGAGACCTTGTTGTAGTAATTCGAGAATTTGGAGACTCCAAGCAAATTCGTTTATCATTTCTAATGTAGTCGATGGGATAATAATCACATTACGAGCTTATTTCAAAGTAAGAATTAGTAAGCAGTAGAAGTTGGTGTTGACAATGCAAAAATATTTTAATGAAAGGGCAGAGAGGCAGCAGAAGTTGGATATCAGAGAAGAAATAATAATGTTTTTTTATTGGAATGAATGACAGACAGCAAAAGAGAAAAGTTTGTTTTTGTACCTTCAACCTTTTTATCTGGCGATATATTTCTATTTATTATTATTATGATAGGAATGTATGAGGATTAAGGTTGTTCTGTTATGATTGCTCTTTGTGTTCTTTACATAGAATTTCTAGTGCTTCTGGTTACCTCATGACGTTTTTGAAGTCATTCATTCGGATTCTTCTTCGCTCTTTTCATTAGAATAGAATCCCCATCTTGACCAGGAGCGAATCACGAGCTCTGGCTTTTGAGTTAACTCCTTATAATAGTCATAGTCATGATAGTTAATTCTGTTTATTGTGTTAGCTTGTATAATATAATATTATAATATGTTCTCTATAAAGCAAGCATTGTTGGGATTTTGATTCAGATCTTAAGTAGGTACGACGAGTGGTGTCATTACCTAGACTCTGCTACCAAACTTTTAAGTTAGTTAGTTGATCCTAGTCAGCGGACGGATTAGGTTGCCTATTTGTATTCGACGTTTTTAATTTGACTTGATTTTTAGACCGATATTAATTGACTTTGACGGAAATAAGACCGGCTCTATTTTACATTTAATAAAAGCTGCTGTGAAGTTTTGTGGTTGTTAATTTTAAGTGTAAAACGTGAAGATGTGATTAAACTTACTGGGTGTTATATTGTTGGTTATAAGTTATTATCGGTAATTGTGCATGTTGGAATTTTGTAAATAATATTATTTTTGATGTGGTTTTTTGCTAGAGGTAATTGTTATTACCTATTACTATTGATTGGTTTTTTTGAGCTGTGAGAATTTAAAAGCCGGTATTGACGGTATTGTTTAAGAGTTGTAAATTATGTTCCATTCGGTTATTCCATAAAGGTAAATAGACTTGGGAGGTTTGAACAATTGAGACTTTTAAATGCAATAGTTAGGAATCATGAGTGTCAAGTTGATTTTTATTTTGCTTTTGTTCCGAAAAGGATTTTTAACGATTTTGTCCATTGTCCACATGGTTTCAGGGTGTAATTTGGCTGAAGAATAGTGAATATCGTGTTCTTTGCAATTAATGTTATTTCACGAAGTTTGCAGAGTGACGCTAGTCAAATTTTACTTGGTGATGACAGACAGTCCATTATGAACATTATGAAGTGTTGTGGATGATGATGATGAGTGAGAAAATAAAGGACGAAATGATTATAAGATGGTTTCTACGTTTTAAAGTCTAGAATATAATACAACTTACATATTTCTTGCTAATGATTTGCCTAGGTCATCGTTAATGGCATAATGATTATGATGATCTTGATCGTTGAAGAATATTTGGACAAAAGCCCAATATGTACACAAATTAGTCCAGGGCAAATAAACACTAGAGCCAATATAGTGGTTACCATTTAGGGGAGAGGACATCATTGAATCAGAATGACAAGGGCAGGAAGGATGTTGGCCCAAAATGCCTTAGTTTGGTTGATGTTGAGTTGTTGTTGATTACCATGGATGGAAATAATGAGTGCTAATGGGATCTGCACAAGACTTAATTCACGTCCAGTTTAGTCTTCTCTCTGTTTGAGGTGTTCATCCGAAGTTGGAACGATGGAAGTGTTAGTTGACTTCAAGAAGAAGGCATAATAGAGAAAGAGTTTTGTAAATAATTCATCTTCTTGAACTTGATGAAGATGATGATGATGAATTTAAATTGCAAAGATGTTTAAAGGAAGTCTATAATACTAGATAAGGAGAAGGAGGGTTTAAACGGTTTGAAAAGACTCGTCATGGTCTTGTATAATTACCTCTCCACCCACAACATTATTATCATAATGTGAATTCCGAATTAGTTTGGCATTGCGAGTTAGTTATAGTTAGTTATTGTGTTAATAATACACTACTACTGGGGGATTATTTAGGTAGGATTCGACATTCAGCATTAATCATGGTTTAGTTAAAGATAAGCTAAAGTGAGTTGCATGATTTACTGGCTCTGCTTCTACTTTTACTTGGTTACTGCGGAGCTAAGAATGATATGCAGAAATGTATCAAGTGGAAAAAAGAATCTACTGACTGGAGATAATATTATTATTATGTACTAGGAATAAAGAATTTATAAATAAAAAATGTTATATAAAATACTACGTATTGTTGTGTGTAGTGCATTCAACTTGAAGTAATTAAAATCAAAAAATGTGTGCAGAATGGATTTATATGGAATGAGAAGGATAGGAAAAAAATGATCTTGTGTGATTAAACCGTGGAGGGCTGTTGTTCGTTGGTTGTGGTTGTGCTGAGGGATTTGGCACGATCATGGTTTAATAATAATGTAGTCATGTCGTTAAATTACCATTGGGGCTTACTTGGCACTATCTCGACTCTCTAGACTTTTAGTTACCTTTAGTTGTTGGCTGTGGATGTGGGATGTGATACATATAATATACACCTGGATTTAAAATACTTTGAGTCTCGAATCTAGAATGGAATTCCAAATCAGAAAGTTCATGGTGCAGTTCGCAGTTTTTTTCGAAGCACAGAGGAAGTTATAAGACGGTAGTAGAAGTTTGTTGTTAGTGGAAATACTTTTGAGACTCTAAAAGATGTAGATTTTGTCGAGATGTGAGAGGTGGAAGGTGGAATTTGGTGGTGGTAGTGATGATAAGTATTTTGATGATGATCCTTCTGTGTTTCTGTTTTGCCATTTAGTACCACTGTTGAGAATCAGCTTAAAGCACGGTGACGGATGTTGATACACGTTTCCGTCAGCTAGTTTAATTCAGAAATTTGGATTTAATGTCCTGTCTAGAGATAGAAGGCAATAATAATAAGGATATACTTTGAGTATTTCCTAGTTTTAGATTAAGAACGTGTGACATAATATAGATGTTGGAAGTGAATGTTTCGCATAAGTTCCTGCTTTTCATCGTTGGATCCCAATGATATTCTTGTCTATCACTTTGAGTTTGAGGTTGGTTTTGTGATTTGTTTTTTTAAAACTTGGACCGCTGAGTTTGTTTTGAAGTTTTTGATGCAAGAAAAAGGGAGTGCCGATTTTGCGAAATTGTGGTGGTATCGATATATCTTTGTCTATAACGAAGCGATGTGTTTTTTTTTGTAAACGAAATATCAAATGGTGACTGATTGTTTGGGTTTGGAATTCGGTTTGAAAGTTTCTTGAAATGAGATTATTAAGTAGTTCGGACAATCGAATGGGTTTTTTTTATTTTTGAAAAAATTCTTTAGGTTTTGTTAAGTGTTCTTGGGTTTGTGTCATATTCCTACTGCAGTACATACATCTGTAGTAAAAGCGAATGCAAAAACCTAAGAGAAAGTATCAAGTTTTATGGAGTCAAATGGATTGTCTGAGTAGTTCTTGTGTTTTAAAATGGGAGGTCGATTTTGCTGTTTTTTAAACTGATTTTATGGCTAACAGGCAAAGTTTGAGATTTGTAGAAGTGGATGAGGAATTTAGACAGAAACAGATTTTTTCTTTGGAAATCACTTCTCTGCCTGATTTATTACAGCTATTTCGAATTTAGGTTCGTAGATATATGAGACGTAATTTAGGATCAGGCATGGCTGCTTGTTACGTATGTTTATGTTAGTCTTGCTAATACAAATATAGAACAGTTCATGTAATCTGATGGGCATAGATGGTAATTGCTGTAAGTTTCTGTTTATAGTCAAGATAAAAAAAAATATATGAAGATAAGTCTAATTTAAAATTACTGAAGGTTGATTTCAATAATTTGCAATTATTTCTAATCACTTTAAAAGACATTGATTTAGATTACGACTTTATAGATTTCATTAAAATATCACTGAGAAATATTACTTACTTAATAAAAAATCCGATAAGATATTCATCGTTGGGCGACTTGAGGCAAACGGTATTTGTTATCTTTAAAAGGTCTTGTTTGCAAAGGTGCTTCAGATTCTTTGTAGCTCATATTGTCGTAACAGTTTGAAAAAGTTTTGCTCACCTGTCTTACTACAAGAGCTATAAAGATATGAGAATAACGATTTCGATAAATTCTTTGCCAATTAGCAAATCCTTGTTAGTCGTAAGGTGTTACAAGCCAGTTTACAAAAGAAGTTAAAGCCGGAATTTTTGAACTCATAAAAACATAAAAGACTATGCAGAATGAGAAAAGCATTTAGCAAATGTAAACGTTTCCGGTCCAAAGAATAATGAGAATGAATCTCGTAAAAAAATGTGTGGTGGTTTGTTATTGTGATTCATAATTATTATTATGTATCACATTTACAACCACCACCACGGGGTTTATATTATTAATAAAAAAATATATTTTGCTGTTTATTAATTTACGTCTTTGAAAAATTTGAAGTTGTTTCTTGTACAGTTAGCATAAGTGTAAAGAATTCATTTTATATAAAATGGTAAGAGTGGTTCGTTGTTTGTTGGAATATGGAGATGCGAGTATTATAAAGTATTATTACCTTTTGTTTCCTATTTGTAGTTTTTTTTATGATAAATCTTTATGATTCAGGAACGGTTTGGATGTGGAAGTGTATGATTATGTTATGCAAAAAACGCATAAATTCCTCGTGTTACTAATAAGTACTTTTTATATGGAATGGAAGTATCATTCAGATTCAAGTAACAGTCAAGTTGTATGAGAGAGGGAGAAGGATTGAACTCATAATAAGAATTATAATAATATGTTACATATAATATTTTATTGCAATGACTTTGGCCGGATTTTGCGAATTCAAAGAGGTTAGTTAAAGGGTTTAGGTTACGGCTTTACGGATTTTGAATTTCAATAGCCTCTCATCTAAGAAGTCTTAACTTTTATTTCCTTTACGGTTCTTGACTTTGTTTGTGCAATAGTTTTGGATTGCATGGACTCTGTTTGAATTTCGAGTTGTTGGTCTGTCGATGTTGTGTAGTTTGATTTGTAAGGTTTATAGTTTATTTGCATATAAAATTTTTTGTTTGCTAATGGTTGATAATTTTGGTAGTTTGAATTTGGAATGCCAATGTCATTCAGAGATTTCTGGAGATTATGACAGATCTATCATATATAAATCTGTCGTCATCTCTCTTGTGTTTGTTTTGTGTGATTGAAACATAGCAACAAGTTTTTTTTGCATGAGAAAGCGTTGGGTAAAATATTCAGTTTTTGAGTTAATACTGTTGTGACATTATGGAAATAGATTCAGCTGGAGGATTGGTAGGATTGATGAGATAAAGAAATGATAAGCACATGTTATGCAATTTTTTTGAGTGTTGCAGAATTTCTATACATTTGTCAGAATAGGATTTATATCTTTATAGACAAGTGGTTCAGTTTAGGAATTTTTAGCAATGGGATTTTTTTTATCAAATTATGGAAGAGGATTTGTTAAAGACAGTTCTCTATACGTATTTTTGTGTACACGCGTTCATTTCAGTCCAGGATATAATCCATTGAAATTGACACAGTTGTTGAAGAGTTTATTCAGTTTAGTAGATGTAGAGTATGTGACGAAATGTGACCTTGTCCCTCAGTACTAAGTTAGTAAGTGACTGGATAAAGTGTTCTGAATATTTGATCAAGTGCTTTATGGGAAATTGTGTTTACGTTTTTTTTATATGTACATGTGGAAGTTTATAGAAGAGATGTGACGGTGCATTAGGATGTAGTCATGAATATTTAAATACGCCAATTGGTTCCGCTTCATTTGTTCAGTATGAATTTAATCCTATGATTATATTCTGTTTATTTATGAAATGTATTATTCACAAATAGAGACGTTAGTAGTTCAATTAGAATGAAAATCAGTAGTGCCAAGGCTGTTTCTTTGTGATTACAATCTGCCAGCGTTTGTTTCTTCGTTACGGGTTGATTTATGCGAAAAACTACTACATACTAAGTCTTAGTCTAACGGGTTTTTATCAAGAATACTAATATCAACACCTGTTAGATATAGAAAGGAAGTTTGGTTATTGGAATATATATAAACAAAATGATTTTTGAAGTGTTATAGCCAATCGAGCCAATATGTGCCAACTGCCAAACTAAACAGAAGTTGGACAGCCTTGGGTGTTGTAAAAACCAAATGGGCAGAATATTGTTTAGACCTTCACACCGATTCGGGATGAAGTGTGTTCGACTTTAGGATAGTCAAGGATTGAAGATCGTTTTAGGAAGATGTTGTAAAAAGCTGGTTGATGGGTTGTTGGAGGATCGGGTGTTGGGATTATTTTCGGGTGGTTCGTGCCTCAAATATTATTGCTATGTATGTAGTAGTATATGAGTTAAGTAAAAGAAAGATCTTTTGTGGAAAAGCCCTTGGGATGACAACAGAAGGAAGTTGAACTTTTAAACCAAATGTGTAGAGAGGAAAGGTCTTTTCTGAACTGGATAATGTGTCTAGTGTTTTAGTCTAACTCAAAGTTTCACTCCTCTTCTAGTCCATTTGTTATGTAGGCTTAGGTTTTGTTGTCTGTTGTCAGTCTTGTATGTAGAGTAGTGTGTATTAGCTTTAATGTTTGTAAGTGTTAGGAATTTTGAAAGTTGGTAAGATTCTAAGTTGAAGGCTGGCTAATGTTGATGTTGACGAAGGGGGTTTGTGACGGGAAGCAGATGCAGTTTAGTTGACTTTCTGAAACTAACCCGGGTTTCCTGTACGGATGACTGAAACTGAACTGCCGATTTGTCTTCGTCTTGTATCTTCTGAACTGAACCTCCTGTGATGGACCTTTTAGAAATCTCTTCTATAGTTTCATCATGTTTCAAGTAGTTGGCATTTGCTTTATATACTTACTGAATGTACACATTTCATGTGCTAGTTAGCTGTTCGTAGTAAGTTGTAATGAATTTCTGGATGCCGTAAAGAGAAAAGAGGAGGATAATGGATATTCTGTGCTGATTGACTTTAGACTTGAATTGACTAAGCAGTCTTTGAGTATATTACTACTCTCTGTCGTATAAATCTCATTCATTTGCTTGGATGTTCGGGAAATGATATACGTTCAAGTTCGATGATTTTTCATTAAGGAATTCTGAACTCCGGTTTTTCGTACAGAATATCAAATAGTTTCTATTTATGCATTATTTTGAGTTGTGTCCAAAAATAGTCTTATTTTTAGTATATTTTCCCTTTAGGGTGTCTAAGATTTGGATTGAGGTTGACGGAAAAGAAAAAGTTGAGGGTGTGAAGTTTAAGATTTGGTTATTTTTTCTTCTTCGAAACCGAAGCTGTTTGCTACAAGTTGTGTGAACTTGTCTGGTTGATTTGTAATTGCTATTTATAAATGGATGATATAATCAACAATGGATTGTTTAGACTTAGTGTGTATGACGTGAAGCCACATTTAATTTAAACTGTAAATAGAAAGCGTTAATATGGCTGTAGACATCAGGCGATGTTTTCAAACTATGTATATGTTTGATAGGTACCTTAATTAACTATTTTGAATGTAAAGTGGGGTTTAGAAATTGATAATTAGAGTTAAATAAATAGTTTCCACAGTTAAGAACCGACATTATAATTCTTACATTCGAAAAATCTATATATTTTGTGCTAAAGTTATACACTGTTTTATAACTACAGATAAAGGAAGGATTTCAATTTGATTTCCGGGTGACTAAATAAAAACTGTGTACCTAACTATTAAAAACTGAACGCAGAATACTGAAATGTAACCCAGTCTACCATAAATTGTGCAAAATTTCAAAAATGACGTGAAAAGTGTGAATTTGTTAAAAGTCTTGAAACATTTGACAATGCGGTCAAAAGATGCTCTGACCTCACCGAAGCCAACCAATGGGTTTAATCAAAATAATGGTCACACGAATGGGACAAACGGAATGAATGGTCATTCAAATGGTACAAATGGACATCATCACACAAATGGAAATGGTCATAGTGGTAATGGGGTTGGTCAGTTCCACCCGTATGAACTTAATCCGAATGACCATGATATAAAAGTTGTGATTCGAAACGGTCGGATTGTTGCTGGAGAAGAGACTTTACCGTTCAAAAAGAATCGATTCGGTAGGTGTAATATCATTATCACTTTGCAATATATATGACATCATTAAACTTGGTAGTAATGGTATTCTGGTTTTATCTGGTATCTTCAATTCTGAAGAGGGCTTTCTAGTTGATGCGTTAAACAAACATAGAACGTTGCAAATTCCTCAAGGCCGTCCGACGTGTTTAAATTTACGGGAATTGAGTAAAGCAGGTTGAAGGATATTGTGTAATTAGGTAATTCATTTGGTGATTATAATCTATACCATATGTTCCTTGGATTATTTATTGACCTTCGTTAAAAGCTCAAACCCGGTAGTTTGTATTGACAGTAATGAACGCTTGTAGCCGTTTTATTTAAACGTCGAATAGGGCATTAATATATTTTTTAAACTTATGTATTTTTATTTGAACGGTCGCATCTGCATCTATCTGAAAATAATATTTAAATAATTTCACAAGATTTCTTTACTGTTCGACATGACTTTCTTCATATTTTTTTTTGGTGTCGGGTGCGGTTGCTTTACAAGTAAGATGAAAATAATAACACTTGATGAATAAAAGGTTAACTAGAATCATGAACTAATTGATAGTTTCCTGCCACTCGAGCTCACCCACTTCTGTCAACACTTTTAGCCAACGCACAAGGTCTCTGGTTTATTAGATAATCCCTACATGTGCTTATCGTGAGTAGTATCCTTGGGATTTTTTTATGACGAAATAAATATAAACTGTTCAGTCGAATGTATAGATCTTTCACTGTGCTTACTGAAGTATGATTTCGGTATTTGCCAACCTGGTTATGTATATATAATCCATCTAAATAATTAAATTTTATGCTGTTTTATTTATTAAGTACCAACGTATTAGGGTGATTTCATTTTTTAAATTTAGCTACAAATTTTGAATTTATTGAAACTGAAGAGTAGCATTTTGCCATATTAGTGGTTAGCCGGAAGGAAATCATTTGACGTTGGAAGTTTTTTGATTGAGCCTGCAATTAATGTCAATCATTCTGATTTGTTTGAAACATCAGCTTTGTATTTTTTGACACGTTGTAAATTTACTTTTGTTGAATTAAATGTCATGTCATGCTACTATTTCTAGTAGGAATAGAGAGAGAGAGATTGACTATTTTTATTTGAACGAACTGCAATTGCAACGCATTTCTGTATCTCTGTTGTTATTGTTGACACTGTCGAATATTTATGTAGTTGGTCATTAGAAAACGTTTCGGTCATCTTTCTAGGTTGTGAATTTGTAAATAACTTTTTTGTGATGCAGCAATCAAATGCTAGAAGTTGCTTTGATTTGAAGTTCGAGAACAGTGAACAGAATTTTTATACTGCTACTCTAATGCTGATTGAGTTATTAGCATCCTATTTGTTTCGGCACGTTTTGTATGCTACTGAATGTATTCTGAAAACTGACAACAGAAGCTGTTATGTATGTATGTCAATTAATTTGGCCTTAATTGTGCCATGTGCTTGGGTCTGGTATGTTTTAATGAGTTGTAGTTATCAATGTATTATTGTATCGAGGCTATTTGAGCGAATAAGTAATTTACATGAGGTGCAGATGGAAACTTCCGTTTTAATTTGTCATTTTTAATTCGTTATTTTATTGTCAATTATTTGTGCATATGTTTAAATTACCTGTCGTTCAGCAAGTAAAAAAAACAGATGAAGCATCTTTTAATTATTCATTAATCCAAATAAATAGAGATCGCAGATATTGATATTTATAAACTGCATTGGCACTGGACAATACTTGTCATCAAAATTTTAATTAACTTAATAGTAATATTGATAAAAGGGGTAGAAAAAGCGTCACACCATTCAATAAGCAGATAGACAACACTTTTATTGAAAACTGGAAATCCAAGCGGACAATTACATTTGGCATTTGAATTAGAGTAAACTATCGTTTGGTTAATTATTCTAAAGACATAGATACAATCTAAAGAATTGTAAACTAAACTACTATCACTTTAATAAATCAGTCTCTTGTTTGACCATTTACTACGGTTTTTACAAAATGAATCTGAAAAGTTTTGAATGCAATTGCTAAAGTGTTTGTCTTTTTAATTCTTGCAGGAAAAACAACGTGTCAAGCTTGCAAAAAGAAATGTTCTGGTGAAGTCCTTAGAGTACAGGATAAGTTTTTTCACATAGCCTGCTTCAAATGTAAAGGTGAGCAATTGTTCGTGATACGGATTTTAATTTTGGATACCGTGTAGTAGACGTGTTTGGATTGTTATGAACACTGGCTGATATGAGTTTTTAATTGACATGGTTTCAGTTTGTGCCAGTTCGTTGGCCCAGGGTGGATTCTTCTTCCATGAAGGTGAATACTATTGCACTTCGGATTATCAGCAGAGATGGGGAACTCAGTGTGGGGCATGTGGTCGCTACGTGGAGGGTGAAGTTGTCACCGCTCTTGGAAATACTTACCACCAAGCCTGTTTCACATGTGCTCGATGTAGGAAGCCATTTCCCACAGGGGCAAAAGTCACGGTTGCTGGGAGAGAAATTCTGTGTCAAAGGTGTGTCAATATTCCCGTAACTGATGGTCCCGCAGGGCAGCCTTCTTCGCCAACAATTCAAGACAATGGTCGTAAGTGAACAATCAACTGATTTTCATTTTTAACTTATGTCAGTGTTTGACGGATTTTTTATGGTTTTGTTTTAGCTTGCGCTGGGTGTGGAAAAGAATTGCGGGATGCTCAGGCTCTCGTAGCGTTGGAAAAGCAGTGGCATATTTGGTGTTTCAAGTGTAAAGCGTGTGATATCGTATTACATGGGGAGTATATGGGAAAGTAAGTATTTCAATTCCAATTTCAATACCTGCGAGATGGATTTAAGAATAAAATGTTGACATATTTTTTAAAATAGGGATGGAACTCCGTACTGTGAGAAAGATTACCAGAAGAGTTTTGGTGTTCGGTGTGCATACTGTAACCGTTACATATCGGGTAAAGTTTTACAGGTACGAAATATTTTGAAATTATGCGTGCTATCAGTTACTACTGGATATTTTACAGTAAATATTGTTTTTTGTTTAGGCTGGTGAAAACCACCATTTCCACCCAACCTGTGCACGGTAAGTATAAGGATTTACACCGCAAAACAAGATATAATATGTTGTAACATATAATCAACTAAGATGTGTTTTGTAGATGCACCAAGTGTGGAGACCCGTTTGGCGATGGCGAAGAAATGTATCTGCAGGTTGTTATAATTTATTAATTGACAGATTAGAAACAGTTTGTAGTTCATATAAGACAATAATTTTTACAATTTATCTATTCTAACCGATTCACAGGGCACTGCAATTTGGCATCCAAGATGTGGACCTGGACCTAATGAAAATGGAACGATTTTGAATGGGCTGATTGAAAATGGTCATCCTGTTGTTGAAGATCGACCTGACTCCAAGCTTGATCATAGTTGCTCCGTCTCTGAAACACAAGTGCGTGATGTTCATTTAATTCTATCCAGTTGTTAGAGAAAGCATGTTAGATTTCTTAATGTGATTTTCTAGCATTGGTTTGATTAACTGATTTATACTACTATACAAACCGTGTAGTAGCTCTGTTGTATTTTTAAAATTTATCATGTTAGTTCTTCTTTGTAGTATGAATTTGGTTTTTATTTGTATTTAAATATCAATTACTGAATGTTGGTGTTGCCGTGAAGAGAGGAGAACGACATTGCTTTAATTTGTATTCTAGCCCGTTTTTTTATGATTTTGTAGTTTTCTTTTCGTTCGCGAACTCCTAGTCTGAATGGCTCATTGTACAGCCCATTTAACAGCTTGAATCGCAAGGTTTGTTATTTTTATTTTGTTTTATTATTATGATTGTTTAAATGAAAATATTGGAAATGCTGCAATGAATACGAGGTGTGGTATGTGAACATAGTCACTAGCATCTCCAAATGGTTTCAACTTCAAATAAGTTTTGACTGGTTACAAAATAATTAGTTGGCTGTTTTAATTTGTTTTGACGTAGCATCGTCAAATTTGCTTGATTTTTTTTAGTAATGTAAAGCATTTTATTTTGGTTTTGACTATAAGTGTTACTAGCAATTATTTTTTGTTTCACCGGTCTTGTAAACATTTGAAGGGAGAAAGTTATTTTTCGGATATGTTCTCTAAATAGTTACCAGCCGTTTGGTAGCGTGACGCTAAGAATTAAAATCATGTTTTAAATTATATTGGCTTTATTCGGTGATTAGTACTCGGGATACAGGACCAGCAGTCCAGGGCTCATTCTTCGTGAATACAAGTCTCCCTATCCTGAAGACATTACTCGGATCTACACTTACAGCTACTTAGCAGCAGAACCTATTCATGGATATTTGAGAAAACCAATTGATCCTTATGATAAACCTCCAACATCTCCACATTTTCATAGGCCACCAAGTAAGATATAAAACTAATCTGCATGTTAGCAGGCCAACTATAAGAAAGATCAAATTGGGACACAAAAAACGGAAATGATCTCACATATTTCTAATAATTTGTGATCAGGTAGCAGCTCTAGAACGAAAATTCAGATTCCTAAGACACATTCTCGGACTGGGATGAAAGCTATGGTTGAAAATCTTGTCAGTGAAACACCTAGGCCAAGATCCCCGCATATGAACAATGAAGAACCAATAGAGTTAGCACATTATCCAGGAGCTAAGCCACCTAAACCAGATGAGCCTCTTAAGATTGAACGAGATGATTTCCCTGCACCACCGTATCCTTATACAGATCCAGGTTTGTTTCTTCAATGAAGTACTACTATATAGGTACGGCGTGTCAAGGAAATAATGATTATTGTTTTTTTGTTTTAGAGAGAAGGAAGCGATGGTCGGATTCGTGGAAAGGCGTGTCGGCGTCAGAAGATGAGGATGAAACTGATGCTGTTTTCAAGCCGGAAGATGATCCTAAGCTAAAAGTAAATAGTTTGATTGGCAGGACTGCGTTTGAAAAAAGGATGGTGCATAACCCATTTTTTGATTTTGTTTAATAGAAAGAAGAGGAAGAGCTAAGCAAAATATCTTCTGGAATAGGAAAAGTGTTTTTGCAAAACGTTAAAGAGCGAGAGAAACTGAGGGCATGGAAGATGAGCCACCTCGATCCACGAAATGCTTCACGTACTCCATCAGCGAATAAAGAACCGGCGCTGCGACTGCGATACGAGTCTCCTCATAATGCATGTAAGAGAAGCCAGATTCTTTGATTCATAATAATAATAATAATAATGGGGGTGTTAAATCTTGCCAAGTTGCTTGGGCTTTTGGTGGGTGAGAGCCATTCTGATATTTATAAGCATGTTTCGAAACAGCTCCATCGAGGAACTTGGATCATCCACGACCGTGGGAAGAGGATGAGATAGATCGTGGGTCAAGCTATCGTTCCTCTGTGGGGCGGTCTGTGGGCACCATTCCAGCATATAATGGTGAGGGACATAACACGCTTTATAATGCTAATGGGGTCAATTGTTGGCAGCGCCTAGGTTGTCAGCAATGGGTTTGGGAGGGCATTTATTCTGTACATAATAACACCCACATTACTTTAAATGCATGAGATTTACACCCTTTATTACAAACTATGCAAATTAACAAGCATGGCTTTCTTCACAGTTGTTCGATTTCTTATTTATTATTAATATTATACTTTATTGGATAGCGCTTTAAAACGTTAACTTTTGCGGTGTTATATTTCGGTTTACTAACTATTTTGAGTTTGCATGTTGAATATGTAACTAGTGGTATCGTCTCTGCGAACAGTGCCGAAACCAGGGTATGGATTGAAATCAGCAACACTTCCTGCTGCTGGACGAAACGGTGGTCCTGCTGGAATGGTTGTAAGTTTGTTCGCTTTTTTTAAGTCAATTTTAATTTTATTACGAATGACAATCACATTCACTCATTATGATTTTATTTTGCGTCTTGATGTTTTAATCTTTGGATTTTGGTTTGCACGTGTACTCGAGAGTCAAAGCAAAGCACTACTATTTGTCATAATTATGATGTAGCAATCTCCACTTGTCAACACCCAATGTTTAAAATGAATGTCACCGTGGTTAATTATTTAGTTGTTTCGTGAATGGTTTGTACTTATAATATCAGAGGATGGCATGGCTTAATGTAATGTAATTTCTTAACGTTTTTTATCATTTGAAATAGCCTTATTGAATTGAAGACCGTATTGTACGTCGAGTTGAGTTTTAATAAGTTGTTTTGAGTGGATTGATGTTCTTGTTTCATTTTATCTGTAATGTATAAACTATTGTTAATTTTGACCAACGTTATTTCTGTATTAATTTAAGCTCAAAAGAAAGAGGGTTGGATATTAGTATAAATAATTTTTAAAGTTCAAAATATTTAGGAAATTGTAACTTATTAGTTTTTCTTGTACATGTAACAGTGGTAAGTTCATTGAGACAAGCTCCAAAACCGGGTTATACATTGGCTCCAAGATCGCATACTTTCAGCAGCGTCGGAGGTGCCTCAAGTCAAGCTGCTCTTACTGTAAGACAATTTTCTTCCGTAGTTCCATTTCTGTTACTGGTTGTTCAGAAATCTTTGTTTAAAGTCCAAATCGCAGCAGCAGTATCAAGTAGTCCAAGTTTGTGAATATAATTAATTTGGAAAGTACCACGATTCCGAATTTAAACTTCCCCATTGTATGATTTAATAATTAGCGTTGCATTCTCAAAAATGTGGACGTGTTGATTTTTTAATTATAAGAGTTCATACATCTTTGATACTTTGAAATCCCATTGACTCATTTGATTTGCAGCAAATCCGTGGAAATGATTTAGGGCAGTTCCCTTGTTGCCTGATGCCAATATCCAAAGTGTGATCTTGCGATGATCTGAATGTGATTGTTGTGATGTATTTGTAAACCTGCGAGAATAGATGTTAGCCAATAGTGTAATGCGATGTTGTTTACTTTTAAATAGGCTGAATATCCGTTTGGAGCGATGGGCGAGAAAACCCATAGTACTGAGTTCAGCAGTGCACGATCCGATAGTAAGCCACTTAGCCCTTAAAAATTAAACCACCACCTCTAGCTCTTATTAGTCTTGGATGCCTTCATTTCCATTCCTAATTGCCAAAATACTTATTTCAGAGTCTTTTATTGAACCCTTTTCCCTAAATCCCATAAGACTAAAGATTGAGTATTTTTGTGGTGACAACGGAGGAGTTCATTTTGTAATCCATTTGTTTTACTCGTATTTCCTATAGTTTCCACCGGATCCATCACAGAGGCTGATAGACGTGCTTTAGTAAGTTGTGTTGCTTTTAATTAGATATATTACACACAATAGATAATTAGGATTAAGAAGTTAAAACTTGCCGGTAGATACTGATTTCGATTTACTCGTCAATAGTTGATCACTGTTAGCTATAATAATGTTAATTTTGAAAAATGCTATTAATAGGGTGCAGACATACGAAGTTCCACAACATACACAGGGGGGTTTAGATATCCATCTGCAAGTCCTCATTTAAGACGGTCTCTTCCCAACATGACTCCAGTGTCCACTGAGCCTCTAAAGGTTTATCCTTACCACCTTCTTATGACAACTAACTATCGCTTGCCAGCCGATGTGGACCGGAACAACTTAGAGGTACGTCTAATAATAATACTTTAATATAAATACAGATTTAATTGTTTGAAACAGCGAGGTGCTAAGTTTTATTTATTCTGAATCCTATAGCGTCACTTAGTGGATTCTGAATTCGAAGCAATCTTCCACATGAGTAGAATGGAATTCTATCGCCAATCTCAATGGAAGCGGAATGATATGAAGAGAAGAATGAGAATGTTTTAAGTCCAAACAAGACAATTCATCATTTTTAAAATATCCTGATACATTTAAGTTGCAAACAGTCCTTCTTCACCCATCAACTTCTCTACTTTTGATTTGAACGCTATTATGTATTGGATTATCATGTAATTAGATTAGGCAGAGGATCCTTTTCTGATGAGACACTGAACTTTATTTTAGTTGAAAACATCCCTTTCTTTCTCCTACTGGTCCTGAGGGTGTTAAGTTACGAGCAAATTATAGTCATGTTATTATTTTTAATGCTATTGAGATGATTTCTAAATTAAGCAGTTTGTACTACACTGTATAATATCGTGAGGTGTGCTTTCTTACCAAAATCATAGAATGTACTTATGTAAACTCGATCTAGTTACCAGACTACATTGGTGCGGTGCGTGTGTGTGTTTTTTAAAAACTTTCTTTAGCTGCTGCTCATTATTATTATGACTAATATTTAATTTTTGATCCTATTATGTTGTATCTATATATATATATATGATAATATAGTCTACGTAGGGTATGGCATATCGTCAAGAGTGCTTCAGCCATTTCCTACATCAAAATAATTAATGTTGTGTGAATGTGAACAGTCCTTTGGGCGCTGGGAAATATAGACATAGTGAGATCGCTTTTGGACAGAAATTCGTTGGAGAGCTAACACAGAGTACCTATAGGTTTCTTAAACTGTTAGACCATAAAAATATATTCAATTTGCTATAGCCTTATAATGGATATTCTAGATGTATGTAATGGGTGGAGCACAATTGATGTATGTATTATGTATGCATGTAGTTGTAGCAAGATGATTGTTTAAAAATTTAGACTTTGTAGCTATTCTATGTTACTTTATTATTTTCTAGTTAGTTTCTTAGACTAAAGATTGACATGTACTGCCAGGCAGCAAAAAAGCAGCATCCCCAGTGAAAAAGCTCGCAGTCGGAGCTCTTGACTTGAAAGAAAAGTACGCCGAGATTGCAGAGTTACATTTGTACACTATCTTCGTTACATAAAGATAGCGTAATAATATGTACAATAAGATAGAACTACGGCAGCTTAAGTTACTACTAGTTAATAATGGTAGATACGTAATATTATGGGTTCTAATAACTTGAATAAACTTGCGATTCTAATGGCCTTTTCTCTCCTTCAAAGTGCGGATAACATGTGAGTTTTATTGATCACTTAAAGTATGTAGTAGGCTTATAATTGTTCAGCAATTTGGAGGATTCGGTGGGCAAGGCAAGTTTCTCGAAGACACTCCGCATATTTTGAGAAAGCAGTCTTGACATTCGTACTTCTTGTGATAAGTCCGAATGTGGGAGTAGTACCTTGATGAATGGGCAAAGGCGGCGGAGCATATAGGACCTAGTCAAAATATTATAAAGTTTGGCTTCAATCGCATAAACTAACTGACTCGAGATACCATGAGAAAATTAAGTAATCAGATCAGAAAATAAGAGTTGATGCCTCACAGCCAAAGCTCTTCTGCTGGGTATGAGTGTTGATATGATTTTGAAGTTCGGATTTCGTAAGAAATCGACGATCGCAATAAATGCAAGGAAGCGTTGGCTCTTTGTGTCGGAACAAGTGCAACTGCAGCTGTTTCCTTGTAACATATTTCTTCTCACATGTAGGGCATTGATGTTTCAGCTCCTGAGTATACAGTTGAAATCGGGACCGGAAGGACTTTTGCTCAACGACACCATCACAACTTCGGCATTTGTACCGCAATATACCATCCTGGGGATCCAAGTGGTACACTCTCGTCATCACCCATTGTGATTCTGCAGAAATAATTTTCAGAGAAAGGTTTTTTAGCAATAACAATAATAATATTTATTCAGTTCATACACACGTTCAAGATACAGTCGTTCCATGATAGATTTGTTAATGATTTAAATACAATCTACTGACTAACCAGGGGGTTCTGGAAACAAGGTTGGCTTCCTTGCAACTGCCTGAGCTTGACCTTGCAAATTCACACGGATCTTCAATATGTTGCTACTAGCTGAGTTGGCTGGAGAGCCACTTTTATGACGCATGGAATCAGGGATGATAGGATTCGCTAAAAAAAATAACAAAATGAGTAGGCCATCAGTTTCAGTTTTAATTAAACATCAATTGATTACTGTAGATATTTGAATTCAGATGCATAATTTATAAACTAACCCATGGGAAAGTGGCAGCATGGAAATTGATCCAGTTGGGGCGGTGATGGACGTGACACTCCAGGGAAAACTCCTAGAAATTCGATGTCGTCATCATCATCATCGTCGTCGTCCTGTTCCATCGCCACAGAAGTCGTGGTTTGTTGCTCCAAAGCCCCATTTGGTGTTGGAATTAATCGGTCTCCTTCTAATACTTGCGTCGTCTTTGGAGCCCATCGGATTGTGCTTACAGGTATTGATTTAACTCCAGGTAGTCCACTATCATCTTGATTAATAGGATAAAGTGAGTCCAGAATGACACTTGAGCAGCTTGGAGATGAAGCAGCTGTCACATTTCCACTATCTTCAATTAAAGTTGACTCTGGAGTTAGAAGGGAGACGAGTTCCGGTGTGAACTGTGTGTCATCATCGAAACTCTCTGGGTCTGAGGTGCCCCCCTCAGGGCCCTCGTCTGCGGAAATCTCTTCGTATGCTGCCACTTCCATGAAATAATATTAGCAAATAATTTTGCAGACGATAAAGATCTAAGAAAATACAGACCGTTCTATTCAACGCTGGTAATATGATTTATCCAAACTGAACTGGAGAATTGAAGCAACGAAGTATATTGTAAATTTCTTAATTCTTAAATTCTATGCAAATCAGATCCAGTCGCATTTCTTATCTTTAATGAATAATTTCAGAATCCGAGATGTGGCTTAAGCAATGAAACAATAAAGATTTACATTAACACAGCCATTTTATTTGATAAGAATTTGATAATGTTTTATGCTAATTATTATTCAGTTGGGATTTTTAGATTTTCTCAATTCTCAATTAGAATGAAAATCGGTCGTGATTTCTCTGATAGATCAAATTTACATTTATGTTAACAGAATATGACAAATGATCATGACCTATGTAAACTTGGATCTTAAAAATAAACATAAAATTTACATTTTTGATGAAGACCAATAAAGAATAGCTTATATGACATTTCATATTCCGATAGTCAATCTGTAACTTGTTTGCTATTATAAAATGTACCAAGAAACTTAAATTATTTAGCTTTAAAATGCATTTCTTCTAGTTGTCTTTGCTTCCAAAATGGTCTGTTAAATGTCAGCTCAACTCAAGGTTAAAAGTTTACGAAATGTTATTGGTAAAATTGATTGAAATATACATGCAAGCTAAACCAACTATTTATATTGGGGTCATTTAGTAAAATATGCGAAAAATTCTCATCGTTGCAATTATGATACAGATTTATTGACATTCATATGCAATTTTGATCCTTGTTGGTATCTCTGTTAAACTATTAATCAAAAGAAAGTCAATGCACGGGTTTGGATCTAACACACTCGGAATAACTTAACACAAATCTTAACGCAAATATTTTGAAATGTTATATTGATTCTTATGAAATCGAGAATTATATGACGATGGTTAATGAAGATGGGATGGGTTGAATTCATGTTGTATTGGTTATCAGTTGTTGATGTTGCTACTATATAATGGAATAAATTGAACTCATTCATTGAACTTGAAGTTAATTCATTGCTATATGGAATTATTTATACGATAAATATTATTATTATATCCCATGCATTATCTTATCTTTCACTCTCAGAGCAGAAAGGGCTGCAAAAGACAGTCTTCATTTATATTCTTCTTGAATGCTGTCAACAGTCGAAAATCAAAGTTGACGTCTTGTGACAAATTTCGCAATCGCTAAAAAATACTTGCCTAAATTTTTTTTTAAATTCAGTTAGAAAAACGGATTAACTCTTTTCGCCATGTCTTCAGTACTCAAGGGTCACCTTGAAAATGGAAAACCGAATTATCAGGTTGGTTGACGGCCCTTAAAAATAGCATTTCGAACAATATTGACTTTTACATATGCAATTTGTAATTCCTTGGCTTTATAGGACAGTCCAAAGAGATTTCGATTCACACTCGAGTCTCCAAGGCTGACGGAAGAACAAAGATTATTTTATGAAGTAAATGGATACATCGTTTTCAAGAATATTGTCCCCCATAATTTACTTGACAAATGGGCGTATGTTAATTCTTTCTTCTTTTACTATTTTTTTTTTTTTTTAAAAATTATGGTTTAAATTGTTTCCATACATGACCGATTTTGGTTTGAAAATGTAATCTGCAGTCAACATTTTCGTGATCTTTGCGATGGGAAGGTGGAAAAGGGAAAGATTACGATGATGAAGGACCTGTCCCTGCAAAAAACTGGAGCGACCGGGGAGAGACTTTACAATAAAATCCAGGACTTTATGTGGGATGATGTTCTATTCGAATATATCGCTTTGCCAGAGGTGTATTTATAATCAATTTATTAAAGTATTTTAATCAGCCGTAAGGTTTCATATGCGTAATTTCCTGGAAAGCCAAAGTAAATTACATAGAGATTTGTATGTTTTAAGATCGTCGATATAGTTCAATGTATGACGGGACCTAACATAATGGCAATGCATACAATGCTTATCAACAAGCCTCCAGATGCAGGCTCCGAAACATCTCGCCATCCACTTCACCAGGTAAATTAAATACTAATTGATCTTTCAATTAAACTCTAAATTAAAAAAAATAAATAAATCTATGTATTCTACTAGGATTTGCACTATTTTCCATTCCGACCAGCAGACAAGATCGTTTGTTCTTGGACAGCGATGGAAAAAGTGACAAGAGAAAACGGATGTCTTGTTGTTTTACCTGGTTAAAAAATATATTAAATGTGTAAAGGCTCTGAAGTCGCTTTTCGTTAAAACATTCAAATCTTTCAGGTACACATCGAGGGACTCTCCACCCTCATGAATATCCAAGATGGGAAAACGGTGTTAATAAATTCTACCATGGAATAGTCGGATTCGATGGTCACGATCGGGTTCATTTACCTATGGAAAAGGGGGACACTGTCTTCTTTCATCCGATTCTCATTCACGGTTCAGGAGCCAATCGAACCCAGGTTCTAAACTAATTGTCAAGATATGTTAAGACTAACAACAGGAAAACTACAAAATCGAAATTTATTATTATGTTGATTATCAGGGATTCAGAAAAGCCATATCTTGTCATTACGCTGCATCTGACTGTAATTATATTGAAGTCCGTGGCACTACACAGGAAACCATTGCCCAAGAAGTTGAGGAACTCGCTGCTAGACGAGGAGTAGCTTCTGACTTCCAGGTTTCGAATCTAAGATTTTATTTACTTTCAAGTCTTACAAATTCTTTCTTAATCATAAATTGACTTGTAATTCACAGGATATCTGGCATCATCGAAGTCGATTAGTACGTGGCACAGAAAGTCATTTGTAACGGAGCTACGGAACCATCAAGACAAGGAATACTCATTATTCAACTTTAAATTAAAATAATCTAAAATAATCGTCAACATTGTGATATGTATATGTATGTCTAAAACTGAATAATCAGATAACAATATTAGTTTGAATATTTGAAGTTCATCGTGTTTATTATTCGGTTACTATATATAATAGTCCTTTACAAGATTTAATTTATATCTGTATTCTTCTTACAGGATATGACTACTCCAGCACTAAGCATTATTTCATACAAAATGACTTATCAATCGACCATTCATTATTGAAACATTTTCAAACATTTGTCATCAAAATTATTAACACTTACAGAATACGATCAGGAAGAAGGAAGATGCACATAATGGAAATAGGTTTACATTAATAATAATTAAATGTAGTATAACTAACTTCAAACAACTCCTGATGACGGACTCAAATACTTTGACCCAATTTCGTTTAAACTTTCAAACTTTAGAGATTACTAATGCCCTATTCAAATTCAATAATTACACACCTTACAAAAATAGAATTTGTAGGACCGCTAAAGAATCGCACCAAATATTTAGTATCGTAGGCCACGACCGTTTTGGCGACATGAATTTCATTAAAATCGCATATAATATACACATATGGACTAATTAAAATCAAGTCGTTACACATTTCAAATCTATTATTCATCACTACAAGACACAGTACCCTGCCTATCTTGCAACAGAGACGTATATGGTGTCAAGAAACATGATCAGTGAATGGGAAATCACAAAATGGAAAATTACTACACAACGATTCATTCAACAACTAGATTAAATATGAAAAACTAACTTCAACTAACCTAACCAACTAATTAACAACTACGTAGAGAATGTTACCAAATGAATTTCAACACCACATTATAAACGCCTCCCAAATATAAAACAGACACAAGTAAGAAAAAAGTTTTCAAAAGAAAATTTAGTTTTTAACAAAGTTATTACATTCATCAATCCAGTTAACTTACAACAGTGAATTTTTTTTAGATCTAAATTATTATTATAATCGATACAACAGTTGATTAAATGGAAGCGACATCACTATTAATTTTTATACACAGGGTTAATAAAATACGAAGCCAGTAAAGAAATTTCAAGAACGCCCTATTTCAGTCGTCTGCTTGGCTCAGATGCAGTTGGTGGAGGCGGTGGTCCCTTTCGTTCCAATTCGTCCAAATATTCGACTAACAGTCGGTGTCGATCATCTGGCATACAGTCCAGGTTTAGGAACCGCTTATCTTTCTCTAACAGGGCTTCAATATCTTTCATGATCAGAGGATTTTCTCGAATCTGATTCTTTGTCTTATAGTTTAACATCTTTGTCTCCTAATTATCATAAATTAAACCAATAAATAATAACAATTATCACCCAAAGTATGCACCAGCTATTTAAAAAATGTTAAATATTTATCAAAACATACCTTCAGCAAGGCTCTGAAGTCGCTTTTCATTATAACAGTCAAATCTTTCAGGTACATGGCAAACTCCCGTTCACATTTCTATAAACATAATGAAATCAGGTAAGGAAATATTGAACAAAACGAAAGTTGAACATTTAAAATATTAAAAATATACCCTATCATCTGCAGAGTACTTTTGGAATCGCGGGTCATCCCTAATCTTTTTCTTGACATCTCTCCAGGTAGAGTTTAATTTGACTTTCGCCTCCTCCAACAGATCCCTGTAAAGAAAGTAAAACACACATTATTATGATATGTTAATTCATACGGTTTAACCTCAACACCCATTAACAATTCAAAAACAAATCAATCTTACCTGAATCGAAGTTTCTTTTTGCGAGCAATATTTACTAAATGCTGACTAAAAAGATGTTCCATTTCCTCTCTGGAAAGAATGGAAACAGACTCCCAGCGCCGATCTTTTTTGAAATTTTTCTTGGCATCTTTCCAAGTCATTTCATTATTTCGAACGAGATCAGTCAACAAGGCCTGGAATTCTTGAATGCCTTCTTCATGGCGATAGAAGTCTCGCTCCTTGTCCCGATCTCGAAGATGAGTTGCTAAAGTTCGCTGGACCTCTCGTTCCCGTTCTCGCATACTATTTTCAGCTCGTTGTTTACGTGCTCTTAGTTCATCATCACTATCGTCTGAAATCATTCCCTCTTCTTCCTCCTCTTCTTCGTCCTATTACACACCAAAACACAATTTTAACAAATCTGATCATACAACAGACCTATCTACCTACTCTATATGTTCGTAATACTAATCTGATGATATTTGCTGCTGACGCCGCATTAGAATCTCACTCTCACCTTATTATACTACACTTTTTTACTAACTTTAGTGACCTTTTCATAATCCCAAACTAGAGGAGTCAATCAAAACTAGCGTGCTAAAAAGGAATCACGGCCTGGACTACACACTAACTGTCACTACCATACCTGTAGGTTAAATTCTGGAACTATGTCAGAACTAAAGATGTATGAATAAAGGAAGTGGAATTGAATATTATTCTAGTTTTATCCAATGCATACCGAAATATCCTCCATTTTATCACTTTCGACCACATCACTTTTCCCTGACTCCTGAGCTTCGCTCTCAACTTCATCTTCAATCTCTTTCTCCGTTTTCCCTTCATCACGAACGACCCTCTCCGACCGTTCTCTGTCTCGTTTCTCCTTCTTTAATTTCTTTTTCTTCTTTTTCTCCTTGTATTTAGTTTCCGTTTTTAGTTTTTTCTGGAAATTACGGAATAAGTCTTCCTTCTCTTCCGAATCCAGAATATCGAATCGAGAATCATCGACCCTTTTCCGAACGTCTTGCCATTTTAAATGATAGTCTTTGACTTTGTCTTTTAGTGTCGTCAGGAAGTCCTCCTTGACCTGAACATTAATTCTTTATGTTTCACATTTCATTCGCATAATATTTGTGAATGAATTAATTAATTATTGCAATTGCTGAAGAGCAAGCTAAAGTGCCAAGTCAAGCCAGAAATCATAATTGTGAAGAATTTTCATATACAGAAACTCAAAAGATCAGTTTAGCAATAGATGAGTACTAAAACCAAATTATAATAATGCCGAAAACCAAACCGTAACCATGCCGTAACAGCAAACAGAACAGAAAACAGCAAAAATCATAGATCTAATTCACTGTTTGAACCTATTTCTAATTGTTTGGATCTAGTAACAGCGAAATGAAATGAAAATGTAGCAAAATAACAAAACCAACTATCGCTGTCGAAAACCCAGCTCTTAACTGCTGCCTGCTGCTCCTCCACCAGCATAAGTCTATTATGTGTTTGTCGCTTATTTAGTTTTACACTCGAAAATAGAAGTCTGATGGAATATTTAGAAATTCCAGAAGTAGTAGAAATGTTAATAAAAATATCAACACTCCAAGAGCTGTTTGTATAAAAAGAAGCTTGATTGATAAGCCATTGTCATTTGCAATTTTTTTAAAATCAATTCAATGAAAAAGCAAGCAAGCACTGATAGAAATTATTCACACCTTGTCTTTTTTGTGACTCTTGGCTTCTTTTTCTTTTCGCTTGAGATCGGTAACATATTCCGCAAAGTATGCCTCTCGGTCTCGACTTTTCTCTACTGCCTTGTATCGTTCATCCCGGCCATGCTTCTGAGAGAATTCATTATAAGACATTCTAAAGGCACACAGAAAAACGAGTATTTAGTTTTATAGTCGTTATAATATTAAAACACACTCAATTTTACAAGTAAACTATAACAAAGCTTACTTTTGGTTGACATGAATGTCCTCAAGGAATTTTCTAAAGTGCTCTTTAACTTGCTTCAGACGACTCTTTTTCTCTTTCCGTTCTTCTTCCGCTCGTTCTTTCACATAGTTTTCAAACGCTGCTTTACGTTCTTTTGAGGTCAGAAGAAGATAACGATTGTCAAATACAATTTTGTGCAGTTCTTTCTCCCATGTGGAAAATGCTGACACTTGTTTTTCGCTGAGCATAACTCTGAATTGCTGTAGCCGTATTTCTAATGGCACTGTTGCTCGTTCACGTGCCGCCTTAACTTCGGCTTCTAGAGCATTTGCCTCCCGTAGTGGGTCCTTTTTCTCCACTTTATCATCGTCCTCAATTGTGATAACTTCTTTGACATCCTCAACTTCTTTTTCTACTGAAAATATTAAATTATACGTTTAAAAAGATATTTTATAAATTCTACATGAATGGAAATGACAAATATTAAGACAATTCATACCTGAGCTCTCCGAGTCTCTCTTGGGCTTCTTGATCGGTGGGTCGCCGGGAGGATGATCGTCCTTATCTCGACTCCGTTTATCGAGATTAATAATTATCTTGTTATCAGACTTGAGTCCCTCTGGCTTTTCAGTATCAGTACTCGGATTGGCAACAACATTAACATTATTGACAGCAACAACGTTGGCATTCGCAATTGGTTCAGTTGTACTAGTAGCTTCGGCCTTCTTGATGACAGCAACTATGGGCAGACTTTTTGTTGATGGACAATTCCTTAGCAGTTCGTCTACATCTAGTCGATTTACCAAATCTGGCGGCTTATCCCACACTGAAGTTTTCGTCGAAGGATTGTAGAAGAATACTCGCTTATCCCCAGTCCACACAACACACCAAGGAGTTCCACTAACAGGGGTGGATGAAACCGGACGAGTTTTCTCATTCATTGCAGCCATTTTTCTGGCTTCCGACTATTTAGAAACATAATTCGTTAATCACACTAATCTTATCAATGAATCTTATTTTTATCTACACATAATATTAGGTTTGCTTACATCTTTCTGTCTAGCTACCTCACTCCCGTAGTCGTTTCGGTCTCCAGACTTATCTTTGGAAGCATTCATCATTGCTTGTTGCATGATCCGCTGTTGTGCAATGACTTTGGCAGCTGTGTGAAAATTACAAGAAAATTACATTAAGAAATATAATTTGATGCCAGATTGAATTACAACGTGTTTGACTTACTTTCAAATTCTAATAGTGGAGCTGGCTTCTCCCAAACTGAACTTTGACTTTTAGCATTAAAGTAATACGTCTTTCCATCAGGAGCGACGTGCTCACTCCATTCAAACGCCCGACCTACGATTTGAGGATCAATTTGCTGGACGATGGGATCGACTGGTGTCATTATCGGAGGAGGAACTCCGGTTGGTGGAGGAACGCCAGCCATTGGGTTCCACGGAGGAGGCACCATTGCAAAGTTTTGTGGGAATGGCAATCCAAATGGTGGAGGAGTAGTCATTGGACCAAATGGAGGGAACCCTGGGGGCTGTTGACCCATTTGTGGTTGTTGAGCGATAGGAGGTTGTTGTGGAGCAATAGAAGCTATCTTTGGACCGACAACAGCAGAGTCTTTCTTATCGTCATTGCTCGGTGCTCCATTCTCTCCAGCAGGGCTAAAGTCAGCAGCACCCTGTGCTCTATACTGTGATGCTCCGAATTGACTTACTTGATTTCCACCTGGACCCATAGCCATTGGTGGGCGAACTGTCAGTTTTTTTAAATTCTTTGCTTTGAAAAATGTGACCATTGGCTTTGCCTTATTTTGAGGATGAAGCCGCTTAAGTCGTTTAGGCTTAATCTTAATTATTATTGCTAAAAAGCAAAGAAGACACTCATTCACTCACGCACCACACAAACATTCATTTACAAAACTCAACATTCATACACTGCCAAAAAAATTAATTAAAGTGTAAATACCATTTGGTGGGAATAGTGGTTGCATAGCATTCCCTGGTGAACTATTTGATGGTCCACCTTAATTAAAACATTAGAAAAGCATTGATTGATTAACTTCAAATTCAATCTGATTTTTACATAGCAGATGATGCTTGTCCAAATTATGTAGCAGCGTACCTGATCGAGGGCCAAATCCTTGACCTGCTCCAGAACCACTACCCTGTCCTTGAAAGGGGGACCCTTGTGTATTTTGAGCATCAGATCCACCAAAACGACTTCCTTCGGCGTTTGGTCCTGTTCCTTTCATAGCTATGCTTGCAGCCCACTTTAATAAAACACCAAAACATTTAAGTACTCATTTAGCTAGTAACAAGTCATTCTTCTTTTAATTAAACAGTTATTATTCGCACAATTCAATTAAAGTTACTCCGAACATTTTGATTTGTTTACTATTTCTAAATAAAGTAGTTTTAATTGATAGTTCATGAGGGGTGAAATTAATTTGGTACTACTGGGTCAAAATAAATATTTATGACCTCTAGACTAATGTGAATAAACAACCTAATCATCAACTAAAACCAATCTATTTCTATAATATTAATTAGAGTGCTTTACTACTGACCTCTTCATGGCTCATGATTCGTACTCCAGGTCCTTCTGGTCTCTCCCAGCTCGTTACTCTTGTTTTAGTGTTATAAAAATAACTACTTCCGCTTTCAGATCTGGCCTCTGCCCATATCACCTCTTGTACATCTTCGTTTGATCCCATATGCTCTTGTGGGCCATTGCCTCCATGTCCCTAATACAAAATATGATTCAGAAATTTAAACCATGATCAGAAATGTTATAGTGTAATCAAATCATTTCAACAAAAGTACCATGTGCTGCGGTGGGGGTCCATTGTTTTGCCAGCCTTGATGTCTAAAGGGTCTTTCAAAATGTCCACCTCTGAACCCTGGAGGTCCTAAAAAAAAATTTTTAATTATTTATCCAGCTATAATCAACCAATAATATTTTATCTCTACTATCTATCAAACTTTGAAATGACCAGACTGTCATCGCATTTACTTACCTCTTGGCCCAGGCCCTCCTCTCATATTGGGTCCCATGAATCCTCCTCTGCCACCCCGGAATCTCGGAGGAGGACCTCTTGACCCAAATCCATTGTCAAAATGACCTCTACCACCTCTACCCCTGAAATCCATCCAACCAAAGTTTATTTTCATACATAAAGTGACGTGTAACTAAATTTAACTTCCGGGATCGAAAATACACAAATAGTAAATAGACTAAATTGAAATGACAAAATTACCTCCAAGGTCCTCCACCACCTCGACCTCTGAAAGGAGGCCCACCTCCTCCTCCTCCACCACCACCACCCATTCCTCCGTCCTCAGAAAAGTCTGAAAACTCTCGATTAAAAAAGTCCCCGAATTCACCTCTCTCCATTTTAGAATCTTCTACCATCCTCCAAATGTTTCAAAAGTTTCTTTACTGCTTATCCTTTCATCCGTCGCACAACTACAAATTTATTAACATCTGTACAAAAAAAAACACGACAAAAATTCAAAACCAAAATAATGCTGTTCAATACATAATGATATTTTATCAGGAATGAAAATGAATGAGATTAAAATTGATTTTTTTTTTTACATAACTTACATTTCAATTGATTCCTAATCCTACGATAGTAATCCGTACTAACTATTACAGTGAGTGTTACGTTTAACTGCAATTTGTAACAATTAATTAACTAATTAAATTTTAATAAGTCGGCTTATCCAATTCCAAAATACTTTTAATTTTGGCTGTAATCTAAATCGAAAGGCTCCGCTACTAACAGCTACTCAACTCTTCCATCACTGCCGGCATTATAGTAGACTAGGGCCTCCCTACACGAAAAAACCTCGCTTAATTTAGTCTCTCTTATATAGATTTACATGAGGGGTACACTGATTGACCCAAGGGGACATTGGGTAAAAAAAACGATAATTTTAGAATATGAAATCTGGGGGTTGTACATACACTTTATGTAAAAAGACTATATTTTTTCGATGGATTTTTTTAAATTTTTGATCCCTGTTGTGCAAGTTTGGGGGAGGGGCTGTGTCTTTGCCACCGAAAAGTCAAAACAAAAACAGATTTTTGGTGGTGGTGGTAGCGCTCATGAATCAGGAACATCGTCGTATTTTGCTGCTAATCTGCTGCAGAGAGAAGTATTGAATATTTGCATTTTTGCATATTGAAATAAGTTTTAAAAATCCAGAGAGGTTTGAGTGAGGTAGTAAAGGTGTGTTGTTTATTCATCTTCATCATTGTTATTTCTTCTGTAAAGCATAATAAAATGTTTAATTGTACATTCGTTTTTGGATTGTTATTTATTAATTAGATCATCTATATAGAATAGAACATCTGTTGGAGAGCCTACAAAACAAAGCAGAATCGGTCCAACATCGTGGGTCTGGGATTTTCCCAATTTTTGGATATGTTGTAGA